>SZWC01001495.1:25929-40929 GCA_023375785.1 Penium margaritaceum
TCTTTCTCTCCCTACCCCTCTCACAGTCACATACACACCACACACACACCCGTCACACCCGTCACACACTCACACACACACACACACACACACACACACACATACACACACACACACACACACACCCAAGCACACACGCAAACACACACATTCTCACACCCTGTCATATTTGAAAACGCGGAACTATGCCAAAATTTATTTCCAAAGTTTTGTCTAAAGTTTGATGACAATGGTTACTACGTAACCCAAAAAGAGAATAGAACTCAATCTTTTTATGCAAAAATTTATCCACGGTTTACGCTGAACTTTCGCTATGAAGCTGCTGGCAATGAGACTGCTGGATGGAGGCAATAAGGGCCTAGTAACGTGTTCAACGGACCTACCAAAGCCCAGAGTCACCGCAGTAACTGCTTTGCTGCCAATCTCACCTGTCCTTTTGGCGCATTGTCTTTCCTACCAAGGTTGGTTGTTATCTCAGCCAACACACATGCAAAATAACAGAGGTGTGTGAGCAACTGGAAGTGTAGCGAGCCATGCTGTTGAAGATGCAGCAATTGCTTAGTGCGGGAAGTATGAGTCAACCTTCAGTGCCAGAAAATGTCAAAGGTATGCTTCAGGGTGTCCTAGATGTCGAGTGTTGTGGTCTCCATAGAGCACGGGACGAGGCAGTCAGTGAAGACAATGCAGGTGATGGTAAATGAGGGGGGATTGTGGAAAAGACAGGTGCACGTGCACTGACCTAATGAGCTCGATCAAAGTGGTGGACCCAGCGGCAGGCAGCCTACAGCTCCACATTACCAGCAGGTGCGACGTCAATGACCATCCACGGACCAATCTCCTCTGAAGATGATGCTTTGCTCCTTGAGGTTGATATGTTAGTGATCGTGTGCTCCAACCACAAATCCTCCTCAAGTGGGAGTGATGACAGAACGCCCATCGAAGGAGTTCGAGACAGATCCTTCATGGTACTCACGTGACGACAAGTTGGACACATGGCACCTCTGCTGTGTGATGTGGGCCACTTGCGAGGGGATCTGGTTGTACTACCTTAGCCTCTACCGGACCACAGAGTCACAGAAGACACTTTTAGCAGCATGTGTTGCCCATGACCTGATTCACGCAGTGCCTTGCGACATTGCAATTCATTCTTACCCTTTCCTCGGCGACTTAGTCACATGTGTGTGGGATGGCCCTAGAGGTTCCTAAGATCTAGAACACACACTCTTCAAGGTTGCGACCTACACCACCCGTACCCAACACCTTGTAGAATTCAACATGGTCAGGCAGGGCGAGTCGAAGTTCCCCGCTGAATACTGGCGATGGGCAATGTGCATGTGGTGCTGTCCAGGGTCCATCTCTCATCCATGGGCATGTTCGTAAGATACTGACCCCACGTACTTGATAAGATATCCGCCTAGCTCACTCTTCTGCCTTTGACACACGAGATCTTCCTACAACATACTTGTGCCATTGAGGATACTCGCATTAATCAGAGTTGTACTACCGTTGGAGAAAAAGACATTGCTTTCTCTGCACCCTATTCTCCTCCTCCTCCTCCTCCTCCTCCTCCTCCTCCTCCTCCTCCTCATCCTCATCCTCCCCCTCCTCTTCCTCCTCCACATCCTCTTCCAAGCTCTCCTCGTACAACAACCACAATGTCCATTGAGGGGAAGAAGAAGAAAGGAAGAGGGAGTGGTAGCGGAGGGATGGGGACAGACACCTCTTGCAGTTGTAGCAGAAAGGTGGTTTGCTAAAACTGTGGGGGAGCAAACTGTTACATGGAGTGCATAGACCTTCCCCTAAGACTAGAGGAAGATCATACATGGACCGCATGTGGTCTATGCCAAGCACTCCGGCACTTCCTTCTCCTCCTCCCCCGGCCGCTTCGTAGTGGCCAGTGTGACTCCAATAAATCAGTCAACAATCCCCTTGACACAACCATCCTCGACCCCCTTGACTCCTTCCACATGGGACCCGTGGGATTGTTGCATCGCCAAAAGGAGCAGCTTCTCAAGAAGCACTCACATCAGGGAGGTGTGAGTGTGTTGTCTGAGGCGAGGGGTCTCACATCTTGTATTGTGTTTGTGCCAATGCATAGTAATCATTATGGAGGTGCGCAGTCTAGTGTGGATGATGATTGTGATAATGCAGATGCTGTGTCGTGTTTGGAAGAGTCGTAGGCATGTTTCCTGCGTTTTATACAAAATTTGTCCAAGCAGTCTGATCAACCATTTTGTTGTGTTGCTCGTTGCACGGTCATGGTTTTGGAGCGTGTAACCAATGCCACCAGGGTCATGGATTTTGGTGCCATCTATCACATGACCCATTGTTGTGGTGATTGTTTTCGTGCTTGGCCCGGTTGAGTCAGTGTCTATCCGTACTAGGTGGGGTCACGAGATGCCTTTTCAGGGAGTTGACGTCATGCTGTTTGTTGCTCCTGCTGACCCATTGTATGTTTTGGATATTCTTTTTATACCTGATCTTGAGCTTAGACCACTCTCTCTAATTTTGTGTATTTGCATAGATGTTGGGCTATCTCGCTCTATAGATGAGGCCACTATCGTTTCCCGCGATATTCGTGAGTTTCTTCTTCGTGAAAGTATTTATGATGACTTGTATCAGATCCCTTGTAGACCAGCACTTCTTGTTATTTCTACATCCACATCTAGTGCATGTGTGTTAATGATTGCCAATTTTTCTCTAAAGCATCAGTATCTTCTATATCGCCGCTGTCTCCATGTGACCCCTTTCTTGAAGCCGTCCCACACCGACTATCTCAAATGAGTCCAGGGAAAGATCAATTATATCACCTATCCCTCGTTGGACTCTCATGCATGCCACCCTATCTAGCTAGTCCACTCTGCTCTCCTTGGTCCTCTCTAATTAAAGTTTGACAGGTGACTTCACCCGCGTACAGTGGGTTTACAGTCTCTGTCAGAAGAGCAAGATTCCCTGGTACTTTGCCTCTGGATGGTCATGGCTGAGCATCGGCCATGTCAGACACTTCAGGTTTTCGGCTTGGATCGTGGCAGAGAGTACCTTGTTCCTGGTGGCAGATTATGAACCTTGCCAAATCGTAGTGTGCATAGTGGAGACCTTGACACCAAGGTCCTTGGCCTTTGTGTTCAAGCATCTACTGAGGTTTACCCTTTTTTCCCCACTAGACTGGCCCTGGTCACTCATGAGTATGAGCTCGCATGCGATACCGCAACTTCTATGGTCACTTTCAGATCCCACCAATGGCACATTCTCTTCCCTACTGTAGCTCAATATTACGCTTCCGGCCTCGTGAACCCTGAGAGAGGTGTTGGCGGGCTTGGACGTAAAACTGTAGCATGTTGCATGCCAGGAGGAGCTCCACGCTCTTCTTGATCATGGATTTGAGGAGCTTGTGGACCTACTGCCACGTTGCGGACATATTTAGGCCTAGTGGGTCGTCCCTAGGAAGCTGAAGCCAAATGACAGAGTAGATAATTTTTGTGTCTGTTTACCAGCAAAGGGTTTCTTGCAGGTGAAATTCATTGATTACACTGACATGTTTCGTCAGATGGCCACAGCGATGGCTCATCATGAATGGGAGCTCTGTTAGATGGATGTGAACAATGCATTCCACCATGGGAAGGTTGACAAGGAGATCTACATGATCTAAACCCCTGGGTTTGAGGATGATACAGGGCAGGCCGATCACCTTGTATGGCCTCAAACAGTCACTTTCCTTCTAGGAGGGAGATGACTAGGAGATCACATGCTTCCTTCATCAAGCTGGCTACATACAGAGTGATGGTGATCCTTCACTTTCATCACCCAAGATCCTCTACCACTTACTACCATTATGGTTTTTTTGTCTCCAAAGTTGGAGGCTGTGAACAAAATCAAGGCGGTATTGCAATCTCCAAACCAGATGAAGGATCTGGGGCGAGAAATCATGCTCATAAATATGGAGATCATGGAGGACCAAGTGTGTTGAACCTTACATATCTACTAGTCCTCCTACGCACGGACTGTGGAGGAGAATTCTATTTATCTCCTTTCAGAATTCCATGACCTCCGTGCCAATCACAACAGATGGGCACAACACCTTGAAGGTCGATGACCTAGCACAACTTGGGTAGCCGGTCGACGTGACTTTTACCTGCTCCTCATCATCTCACTCATGCTCTTGGCTAGAATGACTTGGGCACACAATCTTCGATGTCAATCTCCTGGCCAAGTTTTCTCAAGGTTCGCGCACATAACATCTGGAGCCTGGTATGTGAGTGATGCAGTACCTGCTATCCACCCTGCACCATGTACTATGCTTTTTGTAGTAGTATTCAATGGTCCTTGAAGGCTACATTGTGAGGGACTAGGCTTTGAGGCCAGAAGAGAGGAGCCAGATCAGGTACATCTTCCTTCTCAGTGAAACTTGATGGAATGAGAGAACCCTATCAATGACGTTTTGTGTGAGAGAGCGCACAAGTGAACACAACGTGACAAGCGGCGCTTCAATTGGTTGATAGAAGGCAAAGATATGCAGGAAGGAGTAGAAGTTAGAAATAAACAAACAACTTAAGTGTAAGGATATAGTCTCACCCACATGCGCACGTAGAAATGCACAAGTCCAACCGACAGATGGAAAGTCGACCAACGCAGATGCAAACTCCAAAACAACTGTTAGTTTGAGCCCCACGGTTGTATTGGCTCCTCCGTTTTCCGAATGACAAACCAAAAGAAGCACCAGTTGAAAAAACAACAAAACATGGCACATCGGTAAGTGGGACTGCATCGCTTGTAACCCCATTGAGGCAGAGTATGTGGCTCTGGATGCTGAGAGTGTTTGCTTGTATGCTTGCTTTCTGAGGTGTGTCAGATTGGGTCTCCCGTTGTGTTGCTTTATGACAATCGGAATGTTAATTCCAACATAGAATACAGAAATCCCCTAAGCAACATTATGTGTGTAAGGGCATGCTACATAGAACACAAATGACATACGATGCTCGAAAAGGTGGGAGAGATGATAAATATGTGCGTTGAAATGTAGAAAATTGTAACAAAACAAACACACAAGTGCGTAGGTATATTCTGACCCACATGCCTTTAACAAAACACAAAGTCCAACCAACCGGTGAAAGCAAACTAACCCAACTGAGAGCTCCAAAATCACAACTGGCAAGAACCCAACAGTCGTACAAGATCCTCGGTTGTTCGAATGACAAAATGAAACAAGCAACAGGTGCAAATAAACAATCTTTACACAACAAAATCATGAACGAGAAAGGATAGAGCAACTGAGAAAATGGACCCCAGGCGGTGGTCGTAGAGAAAACTCTGGAGAGCATGTGAGGAAGTGCCAGTTAACGCTGATCCTCTTTAAGTAGTCATCAAGTGTCCCAGCATACTGGTGAGCCATGGCAACAAGTTCAAAAGTCACCAACACTCTCCCATGACCCGTATACACTAGTCACCACAAGCGAGCAAGGGTCAGGGAATGATGATGACGACAGCGGACAGCAAGGGACACAACATAGGGCCACACAAGAACTGCGGATGGAGAGGGGAAGTAGTAGGATTGGGGCACAAATTACATAGGAGAAGAAGCATACACAGGAAGCCCAACATTGCGTAGTACAAATTTGTGAGGAAGTCTGCCACTGCTTCCTAGTGTGAACACCCAATAAATAGACATTGTCACGTAAAACATGCTTGCATTCAGAGTGATGCTCAATGTTGAAGTGCTTTGTGTACGTGTGACACATGTCATCATGCTCTGCTTGTAGTGTGTGCTCTCATTGTTGTAGCATATGTGATGTAGCATATGGGCTAGCGCAATTACTACATGAATTGATACGAACAGACACTCTAACAAGCCCCAGCCCTTAACGCGACATACTCAGCATCACTGAAGCTCTGCGCCATACAATCCTACTTGCCATTCTTCCACGAGACAGTTGTGCCTCTGACGAGGAAGATGTATCCAGACCGACTATGCGCATCGCAATCGTGGGACCAATCACAGTCTGTGTATCCATCAACAACCACAGATGGCAGCACACAAAAGCACAAGTCCAGGCGTGGGATAGACATGATGTAGCGAAAAATGCACAGTGAAGCATGCAAATTGAGCTGAAGCGGATGCCATGAGAATTGCAACAAGAAGTTCACAGTAAAGGCAACATCTACGCGCAACATGGTCATGAGGAGAATTACGGAGCTAGTGACTCAGGGGTATGTGGTGACATCGACAGGCTTTCCTCGATGTGAGAAGCCTCTACCCAGTGGGTATCATGAGCGTGGATGTAGGTGGAACTCTGGCCGACAGATTAGGAAAATGCTCTACCAGCATCAGACTGATGCACATGCATTATACGATGTTGGTGATCACGCTCAATCTCCATTACCAAGAATACTCAAGTTGGACCAAGATCCTTCATTCTATGCATAGACTGTAGGAGATCCTTCATTCCCTGGACAGCCATAGCATCGGGGGACACAATCAAGAGTTTGTCCACTTAGACCAGGAGTGCCAAATGATGTAGATGAATCACTCAAAAACAGAGCTAGCCCGAATGTGTTACGGTAATACCCTCCTCGCTCCACGGTAGCTTAGATCTAAATGTATCAACAATGTGGAGATTGCTTCAGGCCATACAAGGCCTTTCAAAGGCCTTGTATGGCCTGGTGCATGTCTGTGACGTCCTCGAACCTTGGAGGTTGGATGAGATATACCTCGTCCTGGAGATCTCCATGTTAAAAGGCATTGTTTACGTCCATCTGGTGGAGCTCCCAAGTATGTTGTACCACCTTACTCAGCAAGGCCATTCCCATGGTGCACTTTCCAACAGGTGCAAAGGTGGCATGAAAGTCCACACCAAGCACTTGGGGGAATCTCTTGGCTATGAGACGGGTCTTATACCGTTCCAATGAGCAGTGTTGTATCTTTTTTCAAAACATCCAACAAGCTCATATGGCCTTACGATGAGGTGGGAGTTGCACCTTTTCATAAACACCATGCTCCTCAATTGCAGCGAGTCCCTCACATATGGCCTCCTCCCAAAGTAATACATCTGCAACGGAACATGCTTGTTGCATTGTGTTCGGTTCAAGCACACATGTTGTGGTACCACTGGAAACTAGTGAAGTGGAGACTGAGGGATATGGTGGAGGCCGAACAGACCCAGATTTGTAATGGCTCAGTGGAACTCATCAACGATGGGAGAATATCCAGATGTGATATTAGGCTATAGCCCAGCCATCACAAGGTGAAGAGCTTCAAGACCAGAGGTAACAGTAGGCTCTGTGGGTCCATCAATACCATCATGAACTGGACGAGCTGACCACACGCGCCCAAAGGGACAAGTCGAGGCTGTACAAGTGGCAGGTGGGGCATAGTGAGGTGTAGACTGCAAGGGTCTCGGACGACCGTCAACGATGGCAAGATAGGGGACTGTGAGGGTGCAACTGGGCCATTGCAGATGGGCCCATAACCGGCAACATAGGCAATGACGTAATAGGAGATGATGTAGATGCAAAAGGAGATGATAGAGGCGATACCACGGATGCGACAGGAGATGACGTAGTCGATGACAGGGATGTGATAGAAGATGATGTAGACAATGACATGGATGCAAAAGGCGATGACGTAGGTGATAACGTAGATGTGACAAGAGTTGACATAGGTCATGATGTAGACTTAAGAAGAGATGATGCAAGCAAAGTTGCAGACACATCAGGAGATGATGTAGGCAAAAATGTAGATGCGACAAGAGATGATACAGGGGACAACACAGGTGTGAGACATAGAGCGCATCCACTACCAAAGGACACTCCACAGACACCACCTCCCCTTGGATGATGGAAGGGTGTAAGCTACAAAAAATAATGAGCAATATCATGAGATAAAGTGCTCTGAAAGACAAGAGCATCGTAAGACTCGACAAACTTACTGCGCTCGAGGTCCCTAAAACACGAAGAAAAGGACACAGACAACCTTGAGGAGACAACGTTCTATCACGTTGGGCCTCAAGGAGCCAAACCCAAGTGATGTCATCCCAGACAAGAGCAAGGTGAAGGTCAGCACGAAGATCATACCATCGTCCACACGACGTGACATGACGAGGTAGTGGACTGTGGAGAACACGGTTCTAAACCCACGTCATATAGGACATGGCCTCGAAAGCACACAGTGGAGGGAGGCCAGACTTGACAAGAATGGTGTGAATACCGACGAGTGTGTGGTTTGAACATTCCGACACTTTGTTCCACTCTAGTGTAAATGCAATGAGCTCCATATGCACCCCTTGAGACTGGAGGAAGCAGGCTTTCGGATCCATGAACTCCCCACCACGATTGGAGAAAAACACCAACAGCTTACGCTCACAAGCACGCTCAGCCTAGAAAAGCCAAGACTCCATTGTGGGCACCACTTTTTTGGCAAAGGGCAAAGATCTCGCAAAAGATAGATAAGTCATCCGCGCAGCACAAGACATACCGTCCGACATCCCCTAGAAATTCATCATAGAGTGGGCCCATGACACCCGCATGGACAAGGGCAAGCAAATACAACATGCGAGAGTCAGACAATGGGAAGGATGGGTGATGAAGCTTGCCTTGCGTGCAATCATGGTAGTCAGCATTTCAAGGTGCATGGAATATGCTAAGGTCAATACCGACGACATGCTAATGAAACAGGAGGCTATGGATGGCGTTTGTATGAACGTGACACAGGAAAAAATGAAGGAACATCTTCGTGTGCAGGGGAAATCAAGGGAGCAACAAGGACATGCACTGCGGTAGTGGCAACAGACAACATTACAAACAAGGACACACGATACAACTTGTCACAATGCACACCATGAAGAAAAAGATGGCCAGACGACTGCAGCGACACAATGCCGACGCCACCAGATGAAACGGACTCCATGCCCTAATCATTTAAGGTAGTGTCAAAAAGCAAGCTGACCTCAAGTGCACCGACAAAGAGGACATCAGGCAGGAAGATATCACCCGATGGATAAAAAAAATCACGACACCAATGCCTTGAACTGGAGACATCTAGTCAGCGCCAGTACAGACAAAGCGTACGTCACCAACAGGCCCCAAAGTGACGAGTGCGACACAAGAGAAGTCATGTGATGAGTGGCTCCAAAGTTGTTATTCAAAAAGCCACTCGACACATAAGACGGGGCACTCACATGACACTTCACGATACTGTTTACAAGTCCAGGAGAGCACTCAGCATGACCAGAATTCATAGCAAGGAGATGTGGCAGGGTGAACGACTGCCAATGCTCTACCCAATCCACACACAACATAGCCCTACCACTTAACACGCCCCAAAGGGCTCCATCCGTCCAACAATGACACAACGATGACCCTCAGACTCGACTGCAAAAATCACACCAGAAGGGAAAACAGGATGCCAAGGATGGGAGGGGAATCTGGATGCTAGACGGGATGCGTCCGGACCATGCGACAACTCGTGAAAGGATCAAGCTGGCGGCGGAGAGAAAGATGGAGCTATTGGCTGGAGCCACAATGGAGGGGTGTAGGATGGAGAAGGCGGCTCAAAAATGGTATGGTAGTACGACGGCGGAAGCCAGCGCCATCCTAGGGGGTACAGCCACCGCCAAAGGGGCTTGCACGAAAGCCCAACCAGGCATCAGAACCATCAAGGACATGACGACGGCGGTCTCCTATTGCAGTGGGTCAGACTCCCACATGTGAGGGTCTGGACCAAAGGGGATGGAGGGCGAAAAGAGGATGCACTGTCTCCCGAGGCAACGGGATAATTCCCTGAATGCGTGGGTCTCGACCAAGTACAGGAAAGGGTAAGAGAAAAAGAAAAATAAAACAAGGTAAAGAAAAAAAATCAAGAAATAAGGGAAAGAATAAAACCATCGACAAGAAATTGGCGATAAGTTTGATATCCGGGCTCAGCCGGGGTTCAAGGATGACAAGGCTTACTTCTTCTTCCCCACCCAATTTTTTTTGCTAGGGAGGGTGTGCTCCACCATCACAGACAAAAAAGGACGGAGGGGACGTTGAGTGACGAGCTCATCGACCGACAAGCTTGTCGATCGACGAGCTCGTCGGTTGACGAGCTCGTCGCCCGAGCCCGACAACTGGCGGGCTCAAGAGGGCAAGGAGCTATAGAGCACCTCCTAACCGGCTGAAGAGCTCAAACGGTAGCGGCAAGCACAACTGCTGTGTCCATGTGGCTTTGCAACTACAATTACTATCCTCCTGACAGCAGGTCTGCCACTGCTACTGCTCTCGTTGTGCTACTACTGCGGTTGTTTCTACGGCTGCTGCTACTAGTGTGGCTACAGCTGCTACTACTATTGCTGTTGCTCTTATAACTGATGCTATAGCTCCTACTCCCAGTGCGACTGCCGCTGCTACTGTAACTATTACTGCTATAGTAGCTGCTACTGCTGCTGCTAATGCGGCTAATATTGTTAGTGCTGTGGCTATTGCACAATGATACAATGAAGCTAGGGGGTTGGTGTTACCGCTGGTGCTGCTGTTGCTACTACTGTTGCCGTTGGTGCTACTGAGAGTAACCGGGCCTGCTACGACGAAGGCAGCTGAGAGTAGCTAGTACCGCAACAGCAGCTACTAATTTTGCAGAGGTGTCCTAAGATGCCACCACCACTGCTTCACATCACCACCAAGAAGGAAGCCGCGACAAAGGAAACTGCCAAAAAAAATCAGCAGCATTCCGCCTTCAGGTCTGCCGGAGGACTACGTGACGTGAGCCGTGAGCTCAGGGCCTCTACATTCCCGGGTCATGTACACCCCACCCAGCCTAGCCCAGTCGAGCCAAGGTGCAACCTGTGCCGCTTCTGCATGTCGTATGGTGGGAGGAAGAGGCTGTATCTCTCTACCACTCTGATACCGTGAGGGAATAGAGAAACCTCCTAAGCAATGTGTCATGTGTGAGGGCATGCTGCGTAGAACACAACGTGACAAACAGAGCTCTGAAAGGTGAAAAGAAGAAAAGGATGTGCTGTGAAATGAGAAGTTAGTAACAAACAAACACACAAGTGTATAGGTATAGTATCCCCCACATGCACGCAACAGGTCTGACAAACCGGTGAAAATAGAATAGCACAGTTGCAAGCCCCAAATTTACAGTTGGCAAGAACCCGACATGTGTACAAACTCTTTTACTGTCCAAATGTCAAACATTTTTTAAGCACAAAGTGCCAAAATAGAGTTCTCTACACAACTAGATTATGAAAAAATGAGCCCCACTGAGAAGATGGACCCGGGGAGGTCGTCATCGAGAAAACTTTGGAGAGCACGTGAGGGCGTGCCAGTTGGCGTTGATGCTACCAAAGTAGCTGTCGAGTGTCCTTGCATATTGGCTAGTCGTGGTGACAAGTCCAAAGATCATCGTGAATGACAGACCAACAGACTTGTGGTGTTTTCCTTCCACGCACAAAGCATGTCATTGTTGAGCATCACTTTGTGCCGAACCTAGTACAACAGCATGGGATGGACGTCATTGGTTGAGCACAGGAGCAATAGGCTGACTTCTCGACGAAGGTATATGGATGTAAGAAGTCTAATGTGGCCACTCATTGTGTGGATCTCTAACCAACTCATGGCGCTGGCTGAGTGTGTTGTGTGTGGTGTGCAACCACACAATTGTGAGCACGGATATGTTCATTATCCGGTCATGAGAAGCGTTGTTGTGTATGTATACATCCACAACTTAGGGTGACCTATCGGCTCCCTTCCATACTTGTGTAGACACTTGACGTGGGCATGATGAGCTATAGGTAGTGACACCGTTGGTTTGAAAATGATAACGACCCCGTTGTTGAGTGAGATGGTCCAACATGATTGGGAGCTCCACGAGATGGACGTCAATAATGCTTTCTTGTACGGTAATCACGAGGAAGAGATCTATCTCGCCAAGCCTCGAGGGTTCGAGGACGGTACACACAGAGTATGGCACCATTAGAAGGCCTTGTATGGCTTGAAGCAATCTCCATGTTGTTAGAACCTTAAAACCTCTGCTACCTTGGAGCGGGGCGGGTATCACTAGCAGACCCAGTGCATGGTGGACCCAGCCATGTTTGCGAGTATCCCCTCTGCACCCTTCATCACTATCCTGGTCTATGCGGACGAGCTCTTGATTGCTTCCCCCAACCCTCAACCTGTCCAGGCTGTGAAGGATGTCCTCCAATCTATATACAGAATGAAGGATCTTGGTCTAGCTCATGTCTTTTTTGAAATGGAGATAGAGCGTGATCGCCAACGTCGCACAGTGTATGTGCATCAGGCTAGTTATGTAAGGATGTTGGAGGAGTGCTTTTCTGACCTGTTGGCCACAATCCCTTTTGCATCTACGCCTATGACGCCCACTAGGCAGAGGCTTCTCACGTCAGCAGACCCAGATTGTCTGGAGGATCCTGTCGATGTCATGATGTACCTTCGAGTCATTGGCTCCCTAATGCTCCTTGGGACCAAGACGTGCACAGATGCTGCCTTTGTCGCAATTCTCACAGCATCCGCGTTAGCTCCATTTGGAAGCTGCTCTATGCGTGGTGCGGAATGTCGTGTCTACCCCACGCCTGGGCCTGTGCTTTTGTGCACATTCATCTCTTGTTGTTGACAGGTACACTGATAGTGAATGGACCCATGATCACGATGCGCGCAGCCGGTCTGGCGACATCTTCCTTGTCAGTGGTACAGCTGTCTCATGGAAGAGTGGAAAGTAGGATTGCGTAGAGAAGAGCCTGACTGAGGCTGAGTGTGTCGCATTTGGGACTGGGGTCTTTGAGAGCATCTGGTTGTGTTGCCTCATGCAACAGCTACGCTAGCCCATCTGCTACATCACCCTCGGCTGTGACAATGAGAGCATGTGCCGCATAAGAGAGCATGATGACACGTGTTACACGCATACAAAGCACATCAACATTGAGCATCACTTTGTATGCAAGCATATTTCACCTGGCAATGACTATGTTCTGGGTGTCGACATGCGGTAACAGCGTGTAGACTTCCTCACCAAAGTACTGTGCGGCGGTAGGTTCAGGTTTATGGTGTGCAATGTTGGGCTTCTTCGGTATGCTCATGCTGCTACCTGATTCGTACCCTGCTCTTGCTGCTTCCTCTCTTCTCACAATGCAGACCACAAAGAACAGGGTGGCTATACGATC
The DNA here is from genome assembly GCA_023375785.1 of Penium margaritaceum. Lineage (NCBI taxonomy): Eukaryota > Viridiplantae > Streptophyta > Zygnematophyceae > Desmidiales > Peniaceae > Penium > Penium margaritaceum. The sequence continues at coordinate 39,081 of SZWC01001495.1, forward strand.
GTAGCGACACATTGCCAACGCCACGAGGTGAGACAAATTCCATGCCCTAATCATCCAAGGCACTGACAGACAACAAGCTAACCTCAAGCACACGGACAAAGAGGACATCAGGCAAGAAGATGTCACTCGATGGACCAAAAAAATGTACAAACACCAATGCCCTGAACTGGAAACATCTGGCCAGAGCCAGTGCAGACAAAGCGTACATCATTGACAGGCCCCAACATGACAAATGTGGCACGAGACGACGTCATGTGATGAGTGGCTCCAATATTGATGATCTAGAAGCCACTTGATACACAAGACGGAGCGGTCATGTGACACTGTGCGACACTGCAAGCTAGGACAGGAGAGGACACAGTAGACCAGAAGTCACAGCAAGGAGACAGAGAAGGGTGAATGACTACTTATGCTCAACCCACTCCAAAGATGACACATCCCCACCATCCGACGCGCTCTAAAGGGCTCCATCCGATGAATAATGGTGGCCCCTGGACTCGACAGTCAAACTCACATCAGAGGGGGGAATTGGAGACCGAGGATGGGAAGGAACTGTGGAGGCCAGAGCAGATGTGTCCTGACCATGCAGTAGCTCAGGAAAGGTGGCACAAAGAAGGATGGAGCTGCAGGCTGGATCTACGATGGAGGGGTGTAAGAGGAAGAAGGCGGTCCATAGACCGTAGGAAAACATGGTAGCGGAAGCCAACGACACCCTGGATGGGGTACAGCCACTGCTGAAGAAACAAGCACGGAAGCCCAACCGAGCATCATAACCGTCAAGGACATGACGGTGGTGGTCTCCCACCACAGGGGGCCAGACTCCCACATGTTAGGGTCTCGATCAAAGAGGATGGGGTTGAAAAGGGGATGCACTGTCTCCCAAGGCAACGAGACAAATACCCAAATGCCTGGGTCTCTACCACGTGCCAGAATGGAGAAAAAATAAAATAATTGGCTAAAGAAATGTGAAACGGAAATAACAAAAAACGTAAGCCACCAACGAAGTCGGCAGTGTGGTCCAAACAAGGTTCATCCGGGATTTGAGAGGGGTGACAAGGCTCACTACCTCTTCCTTACCAGTTCTTTCCTTCGGGAGGGTGAGGTGTTCCCTGGTTAACAAGAAAAAAATTGTGGACTCGAGCGACGAGCCTGTCAATGGTTGAGCCCGTGGATCGGCAAGCTCGTCGATCGACGAGGTCGTCGATCAAGCCTGTCAACATGCTAACTCGAGAAGCTGCAGTGCAGCTTTCTGCCTGATGACGAGCTCGACCGGCGGCGGCGAGCACTGCTGCCGTGCCCGCTGCTGCTGCTATGCCGCTGCGACTACTGATGCAACTGCTAATTCTGCTGCAGTTGCTCATACTACTACTACTGATGGTGCGGCTAATGCTGATGCTACTCTGTTTGCTACACAAAGATGGAATGTAGTCAGGGGGTTGGCACTGCCGCCGCTGTTGCTGTTGTAGCTACTACTGCTGCTGATGTTATCGTTGGTGATGTTGAGTGTAGTTACACCTGCTGCGACGAAGGAAGCAAGGTGCAGCTGCTACCACAACAGCTGCTGCTGATGCTTCGGAGGTGGCCTAAGCCGCCACCATGATTTGTACACATCGCCGCCAAGAAGACAGCTGCGACGAGAGAAATTGTCAAAAATATTTCAGCAGCATACCATTTCCGGCTCTGCCAGAGGACTACATGACGAGCCCTCAGCCAAGGGCCTCCACGTTGCCAAAACCTGTGCCCCCCACCCAGCCTTGTCCAACCTAGTCCAGCCCAGCCCAGATGCCTCCAATGTCGCTGTTGTGTGCTGTGTAGTGGGAGGAAAAGCTCGTGTCTCTCTACTGCTCTG
>SZWC01001495.1:43429-44819 GCA_023375785.1 Penium margaritaceum
CGCGCGCGCGCGCGCGCGCGCGCGCGCGCGCGCGCGCGCGCGCGCGCGCGCGCGCGCGCGCGCGCGCGCGCGCGCGCGCGCGCGCGCGCGCGCGCGCGCGCGCGCGCGCGCGCGCGCGCGCGCGCGCGCGCGCGCGCGCGCGCGCGCGCGCGCGCGCGCGCGCGCGCGCGCGCGCGCGCGCGCGCGCGCGCGCGCGCGCGCGCGCGCGCGCGCGCGCGCGCGCGCGCGCGCGCGCGCGCGCGCGCGCGCGCGCGCGCGCGCGCGCGCGCGCGCGCGCGCGCGCGCGCGCGCGCGCGCGCGCGCGCGCGCGCGCGCGCGCGCGCGCGCGCGCGCGCGCGCGCGCGCGCGCGCGCGCGCGCGCGTGCGTGCGTGTGTGTGTGTGTGTGTGTGTGTGTGTGTGTGTGTGTGTGTGTGTGTGTGTGTGTGTGTGTGTGTGTGTGTGTGTGTGTGTGTGTGTTGAACTTGCCTTTTTTGCATATGCAGGTGTTGACAAGTTCTTGTTGTGATGGAGTGTGTGCATGTTCCAGCCAGAATGTGCTTTCCAGGTTGCTCTAGGAAAAATACACCTGCCACGGGACACAACTTAACTGTGACGGCTATTTCTGACGTGTTCCTTCCGTCTCCTCACTCTCAATGCAAAAGTGTGATCAAAACTTTGCATCTTTGCATGTTCCTTAGTTTACTTATGTTTGCCTTGCGTAACAGCGGTATGGCCAAACAGCACAGTTTCGCCAGGTGTATTGCAATGCTAGCTTTCCTGAACTGACGTGCACTGGAATATAGCCTCCGAGCAATAAAGCAACAATTGGACAACTGTTGACCTTCCACTTTGCTGAGTGTGAATCATTGCACATGGATTGTCGCACATAGGGTAAGACGACGAAGTCTCCTCCCACATTCAAACGGGCATGACAGAAACTGATGCCTCTATCCAGTTTCCTCGACCACATCAGAGTACGTTTCGCAAGTACATAGCTTCCATCACATCATCTTAAATAAATACATACACAATGACAAGGGTCCACACGTGACATCGTTCTCGTTGCAAACTGATTGACGCCCATCCCTTGTGCGCGTCTTAGGGTAGGCCATGGTTCCACGTTTGATTGCATCTGTCCTTCAAACGATAGGGCTCAGCTTTTGCTAGGCGGCCCTGACGCTCCCGACGATCTTCCCCCACTGCTGCTGCTTCCACTGGGCCCGCCTGCTGTTGTCGCAGCTTTGCGTTGTCCACCACCCCCCCGCTTGTTGGTAAGCCGCAATATCGTGTCCACCAACAACCTGCAGGAACATCTGGGTGTCATCAGGAATTGTGCAGACGTCTGCGAGACACGTGCACACACCCTCATCTTAGTTAAATTCATGAGTCAGTGGATATGACACCCCCCCC
>SZWC01001495.1:86267-99597 GCA_023375785.1 Penium margaritaceum
ACGCACGCACGCACGCACGCACGCACGCACGCACGCACGCACACCCACACACGCCTCCACTGCACCTGGCCTCTCGTGCCCGCCGTGCACGTTCTTTTCAACTCTGACAGTAGAGATGCCTCTCACCAACACCTAAATGTACAAGTGCTCTTGGCCGCAGCGCCCTCTTCTGGGAATGTCCTCAGGCAGTCATGTCTACGGCCATTGCGAGGCATGCAAGACAGCTGCTCAAAAAAGACAAAATGTCCCTGCGCAGATCTCATGACACCCTCAGCAACAAGGACACTTGAGACACCCTAAGATAGAATCGTCATTGCTGAAGGCGTTTCGAGCCGCGAGATGAAGGGCTCCACACATACCTGCTCCAGCGAAGATTCAAGCAAGTCGCACCATTCCGCCTTGCCTTCGTAGTGCTGACGTCATGAACGATATCAAGGAGGGCCGAGGTGCGGAACACGTGCCAACCTTCGAGCAGTGGGTGTTCCGAAGCCCCGTCAGAGCTTCCTCGCTAGATGGCGACTCTGCAAGCCTTGTGTACGGCTTTGCATGTTTCTCTCCTCTGTGGACACGTCGACAGTCCGTCCGCCCAAGGGATGTCTGCTCAAACTCGAACTCCCGCAGTCACAAGCCCAGAAGGTCACATGCAGAGAGACCCCGATCCTTCCTAAGCATGACGGATGGCCATGTCAGGGGCCAGCGCTGCGTGAGAGGGTTGTTCTTTGCGAGACATGGAGGACATCCCCATGCGGAGTATCGGACGGAAGTTGAACAAAATTCGGACCAGGGGTGCAGCTGGTAAACGCTGGAATACGTTGTTGGGCCGCCTCAACGATGGATTCCAGCGATGGACGGTCGGTCCTGTCCGCGGTGTTTGAGCGTTCCATTTGACCTTTTAGGTTGGCTCGCCCTTTCACGTCGATCCGTCCGGAAGGACCTCTTGCTTCCCTTTTTCAGCGATCCTCGCGTGCCCCACATGGCAAACTAATGGCTGCACAGAAGCAGCCGAACATTCCGGTTTTCCGCCAGTCACGTGTGAGCGTCCATAGTAAGAAGCTCGATGTGCGTCCGCCATTTGGAAAAGTTACGCCGGACCTGACCGCCTGCACAGACCTTCTGACCGACGATGAAAACGATTGATAGACGGGGCGAGGTGTGTGGACTAGGAAAGTCCTCCAACAAAAGGTGCGAAGCAGTGTCCGATAGCGTTCAACGATGGATTCCAGCGTTTACCAGCCGCACCCCAGATAATTCCGGAAACGATCCACTGCGTGGCACGGGCTTCAATCAAAACATGCTCATCATGCACCATTTTGAAATTGGCCAAGATTGTCAAACCAAACGAGAAGATTTTCTGAGGACGAGTTTGCGTATTGTACCTCTATTTCGACTGAAATTGTATGTTTTACTCTGGTTCTTGAGATATTTCATAAGCTACCAAAGACGACAAAACTGTGGAGCGAAGCCTTTGGCAGTTATAGCCGCAACAGTTTCCGACCGTCCATATTCGTCGATTTTCGGACCACAGGGGGCCCCACTGCCCTCTACCCCTCCGAATCGACAAGAGCGGCAGGCAAAGGCGGACAGCCGCGCTCGTGCGGACGACGGCGGAACGGCCTTTCCGAGAGTTGCACCTAGCCTTGATCGTTTTATTGCTCCCTGGTAGTAACCCACAAATGCGGAAGAGATACCTCAGCACCAATAATCGCCCTGGGGCTAAACCAAGCCCCAAACTTAAGTTGGACATCAATCGGGGTGCATCATCTAAAAAATTACATCTGATGAAAAACGGAACTAAAGAACATATATAAACATATTAAAGTCATCTTCTTGTATGAAATCTATTCAATATATTGATATCATCCCTTCAATTTAAAGGGTGGAATGCTCATATACCCCTCGTTTTGGAGAATAAGCCCCATCCGCCCCTTCTTCACAATGATAATCCCCATCCGCCACTTTTTAGAACGATAAGCCCCATCTACCCCTTCGTCATAACGATAAGCCTGATCCGCCACTTCGACACTGACGCGAGTTTGTAAGCGAAGGAAATCAACAATATACCCCTCTCATTCGTCATAATATAGCATGTTGACGTCGCATAAATGCGGCGTGGACATCCTCACGTCACCTTTTTTCACCCGATCATCACAAACTCGTTAAATAGAAGAGTTGTTCGTTTTTCGTAAGTGGTTTGCAGGGAGTTTGCATGCGGGGTCCAAGACTCCCCATGCGTTGAAAAGGAACCTTCTGGTTCCCGCAGGGCCCAACAAGAGCCCACGAAAATATGAACCCTAAAACCCCGAGTGTAATTTGTGGGTGGGTTTGTCTATAGCTTGTATATCAAACGAGGGTCTAAAGTTGAACAAAATTCAAAATAAGACGGGATTTTCCACTCCCCACTAATGGAGCAAGGATTCCTACGGACGCCCGTAAGTCGGAATCCCCGACGAAGTCCCCCCCCCCCCCTCAAAAGATGCATACAAGCTTCCTAGCGACATAGCAGGTGACTGGGTGTCAATGCATTGTCAGGCGGTGACAACAGTCATAAGTCGTACACACGACGGCAAGGGTTTGGCGAGGAGACACAAGTCAAAGTGTCATAATGCTTCAATAGCATTTGCACAGACAAAATGATAAATGACAGGTCCATGGCATAAGTACCTGTCGCGGCGCATGGTGGGTGGCGCACGCGGCATCACAAGGTCTATCCTAAAACCGACCCAAAACCACTGTTTTGGCCGTAACTCAGCGTAGACATGTCAGAACGCTACGCCGTCTGAACCTAGACATGTAGAATCACAAGTCGGACGCAACGACTGTCACATGCACGTATCTAGCATCAAACGACGGACACACAATGCAAAAACATGCAAATCGGGCCCACGGCCAGTCCACGGATAAACTCCTACGTGCTGCAAAAAAGCTGCAGGAGGTCCCTGGCAGCGTCCAGAGATTTGGGACAATCATCGGTCAGCTCCAAGCTGGTAGTCCACCACAATACGACGCACCGGTACCACCTGGGTCCGTATCAGGGATCTGCACAGGCATGAACACGGCCGAGTGGTCACGGTAAACTGTACAGGTTGACAGGAACGTCATGAGCCGCTACCGGCACCTGAGCGCGGTCCGTAACTTGATACAGACTGTGAAAGTAGGGCCATACCCCCTCTGAAGTGGCCCAGACTTCGAAGAGATTCTCCCAACAGTCAAAGCCGTAGTCGGTGGCTGAGTGTGGGTGGTGTCTCGAAGTCATTGGGTTTCCGCTCCATGGGGAGAGCAACCACAGGCTCGGAAGGATGAGGGATGGGGAAGACGCCGGGACGAGGAAAGTCGCTGAGGTAAGGGTCAGGCAAGGATCGGATCTCCGATAACCGGGAACCAGAACGCATCTGAAGCTAGCGGAGATGCTCCTGAAGCTCGCGAATCTCCCTCTCGTGGGTGTCATCCTCCATGCCTAGCATGTCGGGGTCCTCATCCAAAGGATTGCGAAGTGGCGAATCTTGTCCAGGTGCTCTCCTGGCTGTAGATGCTGACTGCTATGCAGAAGGCATGGCACCGCCGACTCCCCCGGATGTCTGCTGTGGGGCCGTGGACTGGCCCCAAATAAGACCAGTGAGCGCACGGATGGCATCAGACTGCTACTGTTGGTGATGATGAATCTCATCCTGCTGACTCTTCAGGTCCGCAATGGCCTGCGAGCGTGGGCTCATGACCCCTTAGGAGGAGGAAGAGGGATCTCGTGGTCCTTTGCCCTTGTCACCGGTCGGAGCCATGTCAACGCTCAGTATGGACCGGGACGTCAAACTGATCAGATTGCAGAACTGTCAATGTTTCTTGAATATTTGCAACGCTAGAAAAAATGATGTTTCAGCCAATTATTTGGCGGTAGTGGTGCTGACGTCATCACTCACAACGATGACGTCTGCGTGAAGGTTGTCCAAATGAGGCAAAATTTGGAGCGATTATGCGCCAAAGGATGCTGACTGCAATGGCAATGGCTTCGTACAAAAAAAACTTGAAAAGGGTAAAGAATGTCACCGTTTTCTTTTCAGTCCTGAATCCGGAAAAATCTAGATCTGAGAGTGTTATTTCATTTCCTGGAGCGTACAAGGCATAAAATGAGGCGGGAGTGGAAGCGATGGATAGGGTTTTGCAAGAACTTTCTAACGAGATCTTACACGCCAGAAGTGGTGGTCAAATGGGGCCGTTGCATTCTCTCACGTCCGGGGAGGGTGGTATGTGCGACCTGAGTGAAGCTTCTGGGACCCTTCACAGACCCCTTCTCAACATCTCATGCCTCAACTGCTGCTGAAGGGGGTTGGGAAAACCTTGGCTGCCCCGTGGTGGTGGAGTAGAGATGCGGTTGCAAGGGTGTCTCCGCTGCTGTAATCTGCTACGATGGGTCACTGTGGATTGGTGAGTCCTCCCAAGACCGTGGCTCTAGCTGTGGCTCTCACTACTGCTGCCACTGCAGCGTCTCTGCTTTGCACCTCAGTGGGGGATGCCTCGCTACTCTGATACCATGAGAAGATGCGTACAAGCTTCATAGCGACACATCGGCTGACTGGGCGTCAGTGCCCCGTCACACGATGACAATAGTCATAGGTCGTACACACGACAGCAAGGGTCTGGCTAGGAGACACAAGTTAGAGTGTCATAATCCTTCAATAGAATTTGCAGAGAGAAATTAAAAATTACAGGTCCATGGCATAAGTACCTGCCGCGGTGCAGGGCGGGCGTCGCACGTAGCAGCACAAGGTCTGTCCTAACACCGGCCCAAAAAACCATTGTTAAGGTCGTAACTCAACGTAGACATGTCAGAACGCTACGTCGCCTAAACCTAGACGTGCAAAATCACAAGCCGGATGCTAGGACTGGTCACATGTATGTATCCGGCATAAAACAGTGGACACACAATGCAAAAACATGCAAATCGGGCCCACGGCCAGTCCACCAATAAACTCCTACATGCTGTAGAAAAACTGCAAGAGGTCCCTGGCAGCGTCCAGAGCTCTGGGATGGTCGTCGGTCAGCTCCAAGCTGGTAGTCCACCACCAGACGACGCACCGGTAAGACATGGTTCCGCATCAAGGATCTGCACGGGCATGGACACGGCCGAGTGGTCACAATAAACAGTACGGGTCGACAGGAACGTAAAAAATTACAACCCCCCCCACTCCCCCCGGCCTCTCGGCAGCCCACTGGCCGCCCATTCCATCATTCGGGAGGGCCTTGATTGGCAGGCGGGTGGGTGGACAAATAGGTTGCGAGAGGGGGGGGGGAGGGGGGTTTGACAAAGTGCCGATCGACGGACGTCGGCCGGAAACCCCCCCCACATCCCTCGATGTTATCGCGACCCTCCATTGCAACATCCGCGATGGAGTGTTGCATTCTAGCATAGCATGCTTGATTTCCCCATGCTTAGGTAAATACACGCGTCGCTGTCTGAGCATGATGAAAACGAGGGGGTGGGTAGGGATTATTGTTGCCAGACAGGGGAGAATAAGGCTTGTTATTCCGACGGAGGGGTATATGAGGCTTATTGTTTCAATGGAGGGGCAAATGATGCTTATTGTTTTGACGGAGGTGTATATGAGGGTCACAGGTAACAAAACAGGGAGGAATCAACATTTTAACCAAAATTTTAAACTATTATGAGAAAATATGTGTTAATGAATCATTACGTTATCACTTATTCATCAATGTTTTCATTAAAGGGTCATGTTTAAGGTACCAATCACACACTCTTTATGATCTGATATCACGACAATTAATCTAATGGACTATAGCACAAGAAAAGCAAAGGGCAAACCTATCAAAGGAGTTGGGTTTGTACCGTGCATGCACCTTTTATGCCACTTAGACGAACTTCTAAGCATAGATGGCATAATGAAATCAAAATAATTGCATATGGCGAGTATTTTCCTTGTATCCGTCACATGCTTCATACAGGCCCAATTTGTGCATCATTAGCATGCGTAAAATATGTCGACCAGGTTGATTGGGAGGTACATAAGAGACAATGGTATCTCGGCATCCAGGTGGGATTGAAATCACAGGGTTAAGGGTTCATCAGTGGATGACGTGAATGACGACAATAATTTTCCCGTTCAGATCATTAAGATCTCCCGAAGGTGGTCGCATCACTAGTAAGAATTGTTCAGCAAACCGAACGATTGTCGTTACGACGTTGCTCAAGTATTTTTTGGTTCTGTCTAAACCTTAATGTCAAGTCTGCATGTGCTTGAACAACCACAGGATTTGCACGCTAGAATAGTACTTATTGTTACATCGCTCCCGGTTTAATTTCCTAGGTATAGTAGCATACTGAAAGGGGGCATGATATCGTATGCATGGTAAAGGTTCGTGTTTCTCAACGTCGCTCCAACATGTTTTAACAAAGATTGTACAAGCTGCATGCATAAAAACTTCTCAGCATAAGATTTTGTCACAATTCAGCCTCATGCAGGACAAGGATCAAACCACGCAACAAGAACAGGCTATGGGCCCGCTCTTGAGATACCATTCTGGTCTTTAACAGAACAGCAAGGTAAGGAAACATTATGTATGGGGTTGTGCACACTTCTCCCGTCAGAAAACATTACTCTACTCGCATTTAGTCATTGTTGCTTGTCTCTATAAGGACACCTCAATACTGGTGGAGATACCATTATGTGCCTTGTCGCCGCTTTTTCTTTAACGTCTATGCCAAAATCAAGGTATTCGACATATAGCACCGCCCAAGATAGGCTCTTCATATGCATTAGAATACATGTACAAGGCCTCACATGTAGGCAAGAGGTCAAACAGGCATACCATGTAAACTTATCCAAAAATAAAATGAATAATATCTGGAAACACGGACCATGCATTACGTCCTAGATGTAAGGAAGTCCCTAAAATCTGAGAGTGGACATATATGTCCTTACATTTGTGGCCCACCGTGCATCAACCTCGGGATTTTTACATCATTCGGCTGAGGGCATTTTTTTTCCACCTGCCCGTACCTCCGAAGTTCCGTTCTCGAAGGTTGTGACACATTCCACCACTTTCTAGAATTGTCAACAAATGCTTTGCCAACTGTATTGATACATTGATACTACTCAATTGACTTCTCAACGTCACTAAAATTTTATGAAGTCACGCCACTTTATTAATGAAACCCCTCTTGTTCTTGATAGAGTTTCTCGAAGCGAACACTCGTGACATGGCGTGGCTTGCATTTCTCGACTTGAGCGACCAAGACCTAACATATACCTCACTGTGTTTCTCACTATTGTTTGTATGTACTTGACGTTTTTGGCACTTGTCATAGGACGGTTCCAGGTATAACACAATTTTTCAAAGTGTCCTAATTCCTCTAGTTCTCTTCTCCCTGACACCTTATCCTTGATAACTACGTACCTTTCATTCCGTGCAACACTTGTTATCAGAGCGCAGAGACACTGGATGGAGTATCAACGCCTTGACTGCAAGGGAATAGCCTCGCACAAGTCTTTGGTACATCTCCACCATTTGGTACAGACTTTGGCGAAGGAGGATTGGCAACGCGGGTCAACGCTGCTCTGCAGGCAAACCTGACAATAGCAACTCCTTTGCGGCGAATGGCGCAGCACCGGCGACCCCGACGGCCGACCAGGAGACCAATCCCTCGGGCTCGGCGAACACTTCCCCTACGTTGTTGCCCGCTGGGATGACATCTGGCACAATGAGAGGCACCGGTCATGAAGCTTGCACCAGAAGCTTTCGTGGGTCAAATTCCTGGACACCTATCTGCTCCAACAACTTAACATGGCGATGGAGAAGCTTTAAAATGCGCATGCACAAGAATCAGCAATTTTGGAGAGAAATATCCACCTCTCAAGAGAGCCCCATATTCATCCAGCACTTCCCGAGCCGTTCGATATTGCAAATTCAAGGAAAAATAATTTAGGTGCGGCTGACGAGTTAGGAGGTGTATTCTATAGCTGCTGGGGTAAACAATGACAAGAAGGAAATTGACCTTACGGCCTTGATTTTGCGTGGTACAGTTTTAAGTTGGTGGCTTGATCTGAAGACCATCCAACGTGAGCATGAGATCGGTGGAGGTCGATCAACAGCTCACACGATGACTCTCACATCGTCAGTTACAAGCAATACTACTTCTTGAGCAGTCGTGGCATGACTCGCTGACTCAAATGGAGAAATGGATGGATTTCGCGCAAGCCTTACTTGCATGCTTTAAAAATTGAACTAGATGTATGAAGCATGATAAAACATTCAATGTATTTGAAAGTAGAACAGCGTGGCGCAATGTTTTAAGCGTTTTTGCAAAATCATCACCTAGAATGACCTTGTCCCGACATATTCTTCATTCACTACAACAATGGCAAGAAGCGCGACATCAAGCGAGCAATCTTCATATTTGGCATCTTGGAAGAGCTTCCACTAATGATCGCAAAAACTTATTGCATCGAAAGCACCGGCTTCAATGCTCTTATGCAAGAATCCAATGGCTCTTGACCCCAAGGCCACAATCCATATGGTAGCCGAGGGAAGTCATAGTCAACAAAAACCTGGTCTCCGACGGAGATTGAAGCAGTCAATCAACACAATCACCAGATTTGCTAGACCTGTAAAGGCTAGGCACATGTCGTGCGACTGTTAGCAATTGAAACAATAGGCCAAAAAGGAGGGAAATTTACAAAGAGAAAGGAGGATTCAGCAAACGTGACAGGACAATTGTAGGCAGTGAACATGTTGTATGGTCGAAACATTGTGCGCCAAAGATTTTTCCATACGAGGAGCTCACATTGCTGAAGTTGAGGTTTTCCAAGATCACAAATTTTGACGAGGGGTACAAGGTTGACCAATTGGCAATACTACTGTGAGTAGAACTGAGGCGTAGAATGGCACAGGCACTACTAGATAGTGGAGCTTTTCATAGCATTGTAAGTAATGATACGGTTCAGAGGCTACGTTTGGAAACTGAACGACGGGTGTTTAAGGTGAATACTGTAAATGGATGACTCTATATCCGTTTACCTTACACACCACTCCAACTGATAATCATAGATTAAGACAACATAATGGTCTAGAGATTTTACGCGTGGAACGGCTTAAGTTTATCCTCAGGCGTGATTTTTTCTATCTGCACAATCCATAGGTTGACTGGAGTAGCAGAATAGTCTATGTTAGGATTAATGGTAGAAAACGACTCCTACCTCCGATGGAGCGACCCACGTTGCAATGGTCATCTTGGGGAGTAGCATAGATGGATGCAATAGAGGAAATTACTGTAGTCGAAATGTCAACGGAATCGCTCGATGTGGCAAAACGGTATCTACGACGCTGAGCACAAGCGTGGCTTATCCATGCGAAAATTGTGGAAGTGAAACAAACCGTGGCAGAAAGCACAACAAAACCGACCTTGACACCTTGAAAATTTTGCAGTTACTCCGAAGGAGTTTTTATCCCTTGTCGAGGAGTTCAATGGTATTTCTTGAGAAACTGCCTTGAGAGTTACCTCCGCAACGTAGTGTCAATCACTGGATAGACCGAAAGCAAGGCTACAGACAGATGGTCAAGGAGACCTATCGGACGAGCGACCATGATGTGACCAAACTAATTGAGCTGTAAGACCAGATGCCCAGTTAGGGGTTCATCGGGCCATTCACGTTACCCTACACGGCTCCTACAACACAAAGGAGCCAAGGAAAGTCCAAATTGATTCCAAGTTGGCTCCAATGAAGCCCAAACAGATCATTATTCAAGTCAAAGTAGAAACCAAATAGAAGTAAAAGAGAGCCTGCTCACATCCCAATTGAGATATTGGTGTAGCCAAGGTATGACTCAAGTGTAGCTCACATAGATCCCAAGGTTTTCCAAGTAGAGCCCAAATAGAGCACAACTAGAGTTGAATGAGAGCCAGTATAGAGCTCACCTGTAGACCATGGATGGCCAAAAAGCATTCATAAGTAGAGCCAAAGTAGATCCTAACTGCAGCACAAGTGGGGTTCAAGTCGATTGAAACTAGAGCCCAACTAGCATTCGGCTAGAGCCCAACTAGAGCCCATCTATTGGCCAAGAAAGTTTCAAATACAAATCGAGGAGATCTCAAGTGGAGCCCACATAGAGCCCAACTGGATGAAAAAAAAAAAAAAAAAGACCAGCAAGAGGTTGACTGAAGCTTAAGAAAAGCCCGACCTGAGCCCAGCAAGAACTCAATTAGTGTTGGAAGAGCTCAACTAGAGTCCAATTAGAGACCGACTAAAACCTGACTGGAGTTTAATTGGTATCCGAGGAAAACTGAATCGGAGCCTAATTAGATCCCAAATACACTGTAGCTCAAGCGCGACTATAGTCCATAACATTCCCAAGTAGCAAAGAACTAGAGGATGGCTACAATGCAACTAAAGCCTAAGAAACGCACAACTTGAACCCAATACAAGCCCAAGGAAAGCTTAAGTGGAACAAAATCAGGGACAAGCCAGAAGCCAACTAGAGCTTAGCAAAGACTAGCTAGTGACCAACGAGGGCATATTGATGGACACGATGTTATGCTACATTTTTATGCCGCCACCCAGCTAAGTCCTTGCATAAACATTGCACCACAATACCTCCCCTAAGGTTTGAGTTCCAACTTCAGAGCCCCATACCTTCTTCAATAATAATAAAAAAACCAAGAAAATCAGCCTTTTCGGAATGTAGTATGAGGAAAAATGATGGAGGTTTGAATTTGAAACACTATATAACCCTCCAAATCAGGCATGAGATCATTGGCCATTGGATGCAACCTGCTGTCATAGACATGCAAAGTGGAAATCTTCACACCATTTCTTTTTTTGCATGAACATGTAAACACAATCAATAAATGGTATCACATCTATAGAACTGATTTATGTTTCTACATTTATCTTTTCATTCAGTAGTTTTTCATGAACCCTCTTGTCATGATTCATAAGTAAAGGCTCGTATGCGAACAACACAACGGAGCCCTAGAAGAAGTGGAGTAGATTTCAAATTGGCTCTTAGTAGGTTCCAAGATTGTCCCAAGCATGGCCACAAACAATTCAAATAGTGCCCAAGAAGAACCCATGGCTATCCCAATAAGCTTTTTAGAAGGGCCAGAATAGAGTTCAAGCTCAGTAAAGAAAGAGTCCAACTGTAAACCCACTAGAGCATAAGGAAAGTGTAATTGGAGCTTAACTTGAGCTGAACTAGAGCTCAAGTGCATCCCAAATACAGATCAACCAAAGCCCAACTACATCCTGAGCATGGCCCAAGTAGGTTCTACATAGAGCCTAAGAGGAGCCCAAGATGGTTTAAAGTAGAGTCCGATCATGGCCCTTTTAGAGCCCAAGGAGAGGAAAGCTACAGCCCAAGTAGAGCAAATTTTGAGCCCAAGTAGAGCAAAGTTTGAGCCCAAATAGAGCTTGACTAGAGCTTGGTTACAATCCATGAGTCCATGTGGAGTTGAAATGGACTCCAGCCAAGTTAAAGATGAAGTCGAACTGGAGATCAGAGGAACCAAAACTTGAGGCCGACAAGAAATATGTTATTGGAACAAGATAACGCCACAATTTAATGCCACGGCAACAAACAAACAAAAAAAAAAGAGTAAGCACTTGTCTGACTAGAAATCTTTTAAGGTTCATACCCAAAGTCCGGAAGCCCAATGTTCCTTGGATTCTATCAGAATTGATTGATTCAGGTTGAGGAAATTCTAGCATATCCTCTTAATGAAGAAAACCAGTTGGATTTTAATGTAAAATAATCAGAAAACCATCTACTTCTTGCAGAAACCTATTGGCCCTAAATTACAGAGGATAAACTTTAACATCTTCTGATATGTTAAAGTGAATTTTTGTCTTTTAATACACACGTGGACCTCTGTATTAGCTTGCTTGTGTTCTCATGGTAGTTTCTTGGGGGTTTCCTATTGTGGGGAAGGGGGGGAGAGGGGAGGAAAAGTGTATGGGGTAAGTGTATGGGGTAAGTGTATGGGGTAGTGTATCACTGTCTGGGTGGTAAGTGTATCACATTCATACACATGTATTGTGTATGATTTCTTCCTTGGTGTGAGTGATCACTGATAGGGAGGGGAGGGGGAGGGAGAGGGAAAATTGTGTGGGACAAGTGTATGGGGTAGTGTATCAATGTCCGTGTAGTAAGTGTATCATATTTGTACACATGTGTACTGTATTGTTGGATGTCTCCCTTGGTGTGAGTAGTTACTCATAGGGAGGGGAGGGAGGGGGGGGGAGGAGGGAAAAGTGTCTGAGGCAAGTGTATGGGGTAGTGTATCACTGGCCGGGTGGTGAGTGTATCATATTCATACACATGTGTATTGTGTAGTTGGATGGCTTCCTTGGTGTGAGTGATCACACCTAGGGAGGGGAGAGAGGGGGGAGGGAAAAGTGTATGGGACAAGTGTATGGTATTGTATCTCTGTCCGGGTGGTAAGTGTATCATATTCATACACTTGTGTATTATGTACTTGGATTTCTTCCTTATTGTAAGTGATCAATGATAGGAAGGGGAGGGGGGGAGGAGGGAAAAGTGTACGGGGAAAGTGTATGGGGTGGTGTATCACTTTCCTGGTGATAAATGTATAATACTTATACACATATGTATTGTGTATTTGGATGCGTTCCTTGATGTGAGTGATCATTGATAAGGAAGGGGGGAGGGAAGGAGGGAAAAGTGTATGGGACAAGTGTATGGGGTAGTGTATCACTTTCCGGGTGGTAAGTGTATCATATTTATACACATGTGTATTATGCACTTGGATGTTTTCCTTGGTGTGAGCGATCACTGATAAGGAGGGGGGGGGGAGGAGGGGAAAGCGTATGGGGCAAGTGTATGGGGTAGTGTATAAATGTCCAGGTGTGTATCATATTCATACACATGTGTATTGTGTAGTTGTATGTCTTCCTTGCTGTGAGTGATCACTGATAGAGAGGGGAGGGGAGAAGGGGGAAGAGAAAAAAGTGTATGGGGCAAGTGTATGGGGTTGTGTATAAATGTCCGGGTGGAAAGTCTATCCTAACCATGCACATGTGTATTATGTAGTTGGTTGTCTTACATACACGTATCTTTGTCCACTGAGCCAGGTGGTGTCAAAAATAGATACACAAGTGTACAAATACTTCAAGACTTCACTGGAATACATGTTCACTACCCAATACATTCATCTCATACACTTTTTCCTCCCCCCCTCTCCCTTGTCCAACTTGCATGTCCCGTCTCCTCCATTTCAGTGGGTTCATATTCAATAGCTAGTCCATGTTGTAATTCTCTCTCTCTCTCTCTCTCTCTCTCTCTCTCTCTCTCTCTCTCTCTCTCTCTC
>SZWC01001495.1:100522-103022 GCA_023375785.1 Penium margaritaceum
TCTCTCTCTCTCTCTCTCTCTCTCTCTCTCTCTCTCTCTCTCTCTCTCTCGCACACAGAACTGTGAGTGCTCACTGATAAGGAGGGGAGGAGGGGGAGAGGAGCGAAAATCGTATGGGGCAAGTGTATGGGGTAGTGTATCACTATCCGGGTGGTAAGTGTATCATATTCATACACATGTGTATTGTATAGTTAGATGTCTTCTGGTGTGAGTGATCACTGATGGGGAAGGGAGGGGCAGGAGGGAGGAGGGAAAAGTGTATGGGGCAAGTGTATGAGGTAGTGTATCACTATCCGGGTGGTTAGTGTATCATAATCATACACATGTGTATTTTATGATTGGATGTCTGACACACACGTGTCTCTGTCTGCTGAGCCAGGTCATGTAAAAAATGAATACAAAAGTGTACAAGTATATCAAAAATTCACTAGAAAATGTGTTCACTATCCAATACACTCTCGTCATATAGTTTTCTCCCCCCTCCGCCGTCCCTCCCCTTCTCCCAACTTGTGTGTCCCTTGCCCTCTATTTCAATGGGTTCATATTCAATAGCTAGTCAATGTTGTAATGCTCTCTCTCTCTCTCTCTCTCTCTCTCTCTCTCTCTCTCTGTCCCTCTCTCCCCCCTCTCTCCATACATCCATCACGTACACATGTCCCTTTGGTGCCCCCCTCCTGTCTTCTCCCCTTACCCTTGTTGACAAGGTGTGCCCCTTACCATGACTGCCGTTGACCGTACTCTCTGGTTCGACCATTGAGGAGTGGTCGAACATCTCATCTGATTGCAGATTTGGATTCATGGGGATTTTCCATGCAATATCGAGCTTTGATTCGCTCAATTGAGTGAGTACTCAGAAAGATAGTCCCGCCCGAAGGTCGGGTGGTAGGCGGGTGGAATCTGGTACCCGCCATAGGTGGCGGGATAATCAACTTCCAGTGATCCGAGTTCGACCCCAACGAGCTCCAAATGCACTAGGAGCATGAATTAAGTGACCATCAGGACCTCCTTGACCAGGGTGAACTTCTCCTTGACTTCTGGATGAGGAAAGGTGCTCCGACGAGTCAACGTCGAAGCACCTCCCGTTGCTTAGCGAGCAAGGCAAGGTGGGCGGCTCCACCAAGGGTTGCTTCGATGGCCGTATCAGGGGCTCTACTACTCCGATTTGGTCATGCTTGGATGCGTTGAAAAGCTTAGATCACAGGCTTTAAGGACCTTTTGTAATCTCACTATGAAAACTAACAAAAAAGTATTTAGATTCAGTTCTACTGCATGCGACGTGTTCTGTCCACTCATATCCGTGATCCTTGTACTCCACACTCTACACCATTGGAGTCCATCGACTGCCCCAAACATTGGTAGCATGCATCAGTGAGAGCTAGGCATCCTTGAGGGTGCCTCTACACCCACTAGAGCCAACAAAGGGTTATGGACCCACGTGCCTAGAAGGACCCTAGCTCCTCAACTTTCATGCTACCGCTGCGCGCCATGACAATGACCGAGCAAGAGAGCAGCATAGACGTCCTCCCGGCTGACGGGAGGGACTTCCCCTTGTGGAGGTGGACCATGGAGGTCTACCTTGATGACAAAGGACTGCTTGAACTGGTCAGAGGTTAAGAGAGAGCTCCTACGGTGGCCACAAAGGCCAAGGAGGTGGAGACGTTCGAGAAGCACAACAACGAGGCGCTCACTCTGATCGCGAAGGCATTGTGCCTGGCACAAGGCGTGCATGTCCAAGGATGCACGAAGGCCGCACAGGCTTGGGTACGGCTCTGCGATGCACACGACCAGACGTGTCTTTAGCGACGTCTCCTCCTCATCAAACGGCATTTCACCCTCCAAGCTGATGAGGAGACCAGCCCGTCGGAGATCACGCGAGAGGTCGAGATGATGGTGTCCCACTATCATCAGGCGGGATGGGCCATCGACTCCCAATTACAAGTAGTGGTGCTCCTTCTCGCCCTTCTTAACAGTCGTGCCTCTACGATCACCAGTGATGGTGATCTCCGGGACAAAATGCTGACGTTCGAGGAGGCGTCACAAGTGGTGTGCGACCGGTGGACCAAAACCACCGTGGCGGAGCAAGGGATGACGTCCGCAGCATCAGCCTTGATCGTCCGCTCTCAAGGAGGAGAGGGGGATCAAAGAGAGGAAGGGACGCGTCCACGCCACGCCAAGAAAGGGGAGTGCCATCGGTGTGGCCAGGATGGCCACTGGAGAAGGGATTGCACAAGGGGAGCTGCGGATCTGGCCACAGAGGTGGAAGAAGGGCAGCAGACCAACGTGGGAGTCACCGACTCCATACGCTCCATGAAGGGGTCCAAGATGGCACAACCTGAAGCGGGCAAGTGGCAGGCGTGTTTGGAGCAAGGAGGCTCCAACATGATCCAAAAGGGGGCCTGCTACAAGTGTGGATAGCGGGGCCACTGGAAGGCGACGTGCACAACAGAAGCTGTGGACTCCAACAATTGTGTCGGGAGAGGACGATAGGCTGAAGCAGTCG
>SZWC01001495.1:108022-116289 GCA_023375785.1 Penium margaritaceum
TATGAGAGACATACATGGCTGGACAAAACTGCCTAGATACCCATTTTTGGTGCTATGGCACCACAAACCCGGTGGGTGGAGGCTTGCCCCTCCAACTGACCGGTGCATAGTCAGTAGCATAAGCCGTCTAGTCGACCACCCGTCTCATGTACGAAGGCACTGGGTCCAACAACTGCCGCACTATCACCTCGCCTAGTCCCGCGTACATGACATGAGGCTATCTCCGGTGGATAAGGTGGCTTGTCCGTGGTGTCTCACTACTGCCTGCCAAATATGCTACATCCCTGCCAATTGGCAACTTAGGCCGCCGACACCAACTCTGTGAGGGCACCTTATGACCCAAGGCGGTGCAACCTTGGTCGTCCAACATGACCCACATCTGCTGGGTGGCAACCTACTGTCAATCTCGTGACCCCACCGGCTGTACCACCCACTTCACCATCACCTTTACCACCGTTTGTAGCAACCATTGTACCACAAGCTGCACTTCCATCTGCACCATCCGCTGCACCGCCTCCTGCACCACCAGCTACACCACCCGCTGTACCACCCGCTATACCACCCGCTACACCACCCGTTGCGCCACCAGCTGCACCTCCTGTTGCCCCACCCATTGTACACCATACTTGGCCTTGTAACGTCACTCATGCACGTGTCCATGGTTGGCCGGCAGAAAACACTCCCTGGATCTAGAATCCTAGCCAGTCACCCGCTTCGTATTCATCTATACAGCATCGGCTGACGGGTCCTTCATCGGGCAACCCCGCTGTTCATGAGAACCACCCTCCTAAGGGGACAGGCCTACCACCACAACGCGTTATCCCTCAGGATCCTGTTAATGCAATTCCTACAACACCGGCTCCAGTCCAGCCTCCACCCCTGGCACCTCACGCTGTGAACTTCAATCCAAGTGCCAAAGGAGAACTCTTCTTCTAGCTGAATAGGGATCGCTAGTATGAAGAATGGGAATGGCGCTTGGATGAAGATGCTGTGGAGAATCTATGGTTGCTTCGGATGGAGCCTCACTCCTCGGAGTGGACAGAGGCTACGCCTGATACACATCTGTCATTGGACAGGCACTGGGTGTACTATCCTAGTGTTTCTTCTGATAATTGTGGTATTTTTTATGAGATGTTTCTTCTTTCTTGGATAGTCATCGCCTGGTCCTCTGTGTTCTTACCTTACTAGACCTCATCCTTTCCACGGCTATAGTGCAAGACCGGGGTTTATCTTTCATTGGTCACCAGTTTTCTTGTCCTTGCATCTGTTTTTACAGGTACGTTGGACAACTCCCCCAATGGAACAACAAAGAAAAGAAAGGCCAATGCTAATGAGCTCCCCAAATGCTAGAGGGGTAGAAATTCTGGAACATGACTGCTTGCAGGAAAATGATTGAGGACTATGCAGCTGCGCACTATTTCGGGCTGTCATGGGTCCGGAGTGAGCCTGGATGCATTTATAATCTCTTCGTGGAGGCACTGACACGGGGTTGTATGTGAAACATTTGAGCAGTTGTCCATGTTGTTGAAGGACACTATTGCATGCTCACGATTGGGCGCAAAAGTCCGGCCTGGACAACCAAATGGGTCACACGCAAAATTGTGAAGAGGTAAGAACTTGTACAAAAGGTGTGGTTCAAGCAATATTCTTACATCGCATATACAGTCAGACATCCCACTCCTTGTTGTTTGTGTTTTTGGATCCGAGATGAACAAAAGCGACAAGTTCAAGTGGGTGATCGTGGCTCCCAGAGCCACGCGTCTTGGTTGGGACTCATCGGGCTATATCATGACCATGTATGGAACGTTCGTAAAAAACGGACATAAGCAACTCATGCTGATCGTGCAGCTTTTTTTACACAAACAATCACGCGTGTCCCATGGCCTGGGCACTTGATTCGAGCGAGAACAAGGATTTTTGGACCTGGTTCTGCTTACATCTCAGCTGTGCTTATCCCTCAGTTTGCACTACAAGTGCAATCATTGCGTGAGATAGGGAGGCAGACCTTGCAAACCATGTGAAATCGACCCAGGAACTGGGTCATTCGGTTTACGAACAAGAAAGATACGGCCGTGCAAAGGTGGGAGGCGCACCTCCAGAAAAAGGAGATAGACCGGTTCGACTTTGAGCATGACAGAGTGATTTTCTTGCCCACTGCAACCAAAGCGGCCCTCGATGGAATCATAGCAAATGTGTTGGAAAAAGGACAACCGTCCGATCATCCTGATCCACTGCTCTACTGGGCTCGGCACAACATCAACAAAAAGAAAAACAAGAGGGCCGAGAGTGAGATCGTCATCACTCTCTCGACCCCCCTATGGCGGGGCATGGTATGGCTGTGGGCAGGCCTCTTTAGGCGTCCCACTGATCCATCCATCCGCGGCCCTACTTCCTCTACTCATCCTATTGGGGCTCCGGAGAGCTGACGGTATATCCGTACCGGCAGTCATATATATCGGCATGTTTTGGACCAACAGGATGGGTGGTCCGGGAAACGAGGCGAGAGTACGAGCGTGAGCTCCTCTCGACTTCGAGGCTGCTGACATGGCATGGACCAAGTAACCGCTGAAGATATTCCTCTTTCTAAAAGTGGATCCTGTGGTCAAGAATCCTGCGAGGGAGTTTTGGATTGATCGGCACCGTTGGTATCGAGAGATACGGTCGGATCATCATCGTGAGCCAAGAGCCCGAGCCAGATCGATGGTCATGAAGAAGCCACCGCAGATCCGGATGATCTCATCCGTGGATCGCACCGAGGGCGCAGGGTATCCGCCAACCTCGGTCTGCCGATGACCGGAGATCATCGAGCGGTGTCCGGAAGATCCTGTGAAGACACAAGGAGACCGGACTGAGTCAACACTTGTACTTTTTTGCTTCTAGCTAGTGTAGACAGATAAGTAGCCGTAGGTTTGTATTTCCTATTACTTCGTCTGTGTGTAACCATTTCAAGCAAGCTTGGTACCGTTGGAAAGCTTGCGAGACGAGTTGTGTATCTGTGCCTTCAGTTCATACTCTTGAATCGCACAGTCAGTGACATTTCCAAGGCAAGAGTGCCTGTGTGTGTTTAAGTGGTTATCTCTAACTAAGTAGTCATCACCAACGAATTCAGCACAGTACCAGAAAGTTCAAACCATCAGAGTATCTCATCTGAAGATTCCTAAAGGTTCTGCTTATGTAAAATCCAACATTTGGTATCAGAGCAGGTGGCATCTTCGGATCCACGCAACCATGGCGGCAACAATCAACAATGGAGACCATTTTAAAGTGGCGATGTTTGACGGCGATGACTACCATACCTTCACTTCCTGAACAAGGGACTATGGGCCGTCGTCTGCGATCCACCTACTGACACATTACCTGCAGGAGCGTCACCTGAAGAACAAGTCAGCTGGAAAAGACGCTGTGATGAGGCCTTCTGAATTCTGGCGCTGAATCTAACTGAGCGACTCAAGTTCATCATCAGAGAAAACAACCCAACCAACTGTCCAGGGAAAGCCTGGAAGGCTCTGAAGAGTCGCTATGAAAGGACAAGCGACGTTGAGTTGGGAAGTTTACTGACAGAGTTCCATACTCAACAAATGGAAGAGGGAACACGTCTGGAAGACCATGTGTCCCACCTCAAACATCTGGCCAGCCGTATTTCATCGATGGGAGAAGTCATTTCTGAAAGAGTTTTGGTTCTAACCCTTTTTCGTGGACTACCTGCCAGATTCAAAGATACCATCAACCGACTTCAGACTTTCTAGAAACAGGGGATGACCTTTGATGCACAACTTGCAAAGCTCCGGACAACACTACAGCAAGCTATTGGAGCACAAGGAAGAGCTGCAGGTGGGGCACCTGGTGCAGCCGCTGAAGCAGCACCAGAAAGCAGCAGCAGCAGCGCCACTTGGAAGTCAACCGTGTTCTCTGACTCTGGAGAAGGCTTTCGAAGAACTCATGATGGTTGAAGAACAGTATGTCAAAGACAACGAAGGTAAAACCGGCCTTGTGACTAAATACCAAGGACAAAGGACAAGGAAGTTTGGAGCCTATGGGAACAACAGCCATGGATCCCTTACTCACTTCAACAACAGAGATCAACCAACCCCGCATTCACCAAGGGGCTTTGTTCCATCGACTGATCGAGTGTGCTGGACATGCAAGCAGAAGGGACACATTGTCGTGGACTGCCCCAAACGACGTCCACACTTCAATCGCCACTATGGAGCTCGCCGACCCCATCAAGCAATGCTGACCACCTACATGTCCACTATGGCTGCTTTCCTTACAGGGTCTACCAAAGCACAGGAGTCATCAGATGAAGAAGACAATTTTCAGCTGAATCTCCTATCTGAAGGACCAGTCTTACCTGACAAAGACATGTCAGCCTCGCAGCCAGAACATCAAATCTACGGTTCAACAACAGAAGAGACAGCACATCACACCCTGACAGAAGAAGAATTCGTGACCGAAGAATTGGCTATGTGCTCCATCGACAGCGCCCTTCTTCTGGCCGCCGGGATTCTGGCATGGATCATGGACTCTGGCTGCATGAAGCATATGACCTACAAGAAGGATTGGTTTATCAACTTCAAACGGTTTCTGACACCACGAGAAGTCCGCCTCGGTGATGGAAGGACTATCCCTGCCTATGGGCAAGGAACCGTCAAGGTCGGCATCAAGTGCAACGGAAAGCCAGCCATAAGAACTTTTGAGGATGTACTCTACGTGCCAGACCTTGCAGCAAATATTCTCTCGGTGACAAAGCTCAACGACAAAGGCTTCAAGGTTGTGTTTGACACTGATAAAAACTGCAAGGTGTACAACCAGACATCCCAACTGGCAGCAGTGGCCACTCGCATGGGCAACCTGACCGTCCTTGACACCACTGAACCTTCAAGACATCCAGAAACACAAGAAATGGCGTTTGTGGTTTCCTCATCTACATCAGCCAAAACAACAACACCGTCCACCATGACAGAACTCTGGCACAAGAAACTGGCACATGTCAGTTATCCTACTCTAACCAAAATGGCTGCAGATTCAGTTGCCCACGACCTACCAGACAGTCTACTGCAAGACCGAGAAGCACCAATGTGTGACGGCTGTATCACCGGCAAACAACACAGAGCATCCTTTCACTCACTACCGTCACATGGGACACACGAGTGTCTGGAACTCGTGCATATGGATCTCTGCTACATCAAGGAAGGATCTCTCTCCAACAAGCACTACTTTCTTGTCATCTTGGATGACTACTCGCATATGGTCTGGACCCGGATTCTGCGCTTCAGGTCTGACGCCATTGAAGAGATCAAAACCTGGGTTCGACAGGTTGAGAATGAGACCAGCCTGACAATCAAGAAGATTCGAACTGACAATGCGACAGAGTTTGTCAATCGCAACCTCAAAGCCTTCTACGATGAAAGAGGTATTCAACACCAAACTACAGTGCCATATCCTCCACAACAGAATGGCAAAGCAGAAAGGATGAATCAGACCCTTCTCGAAAGAGTCCGGACTATGCTTCATACAGCCGGCCTCTCTTCCGTGTTCTGGGCTGAAGCTCTTCATACTGCAGCCTACATCACAAATCACCTTCCCATAACTAAGCTGCCTGTAGGTGCATCCACACCCGATGAAGTATGGACTGGGAACAAGCCTTACCTGGGCCACATTCGTATCTTTGGGTGCACAGCGCATGCCTGGGTGCGTCCAGAAGAACACTCCAAGTTGGACCCACGATCCAAAGTCTGTATTCTTCTTGGGTACGAGACACGGGACATCTACCGCCTCTGGGATCCAGAGTCCAAACGCGTGATTCGGAGCAGGCAGCCTATCTTTGACGAAAGCTTCTTCAACGGAGCACGAGATACAATACCACCAGCAGTCACGCCTACCGTCTACATTGAAACGACACCACCACCTCTGCAGAAGTTCTCCGTCGACCCAACACCTGACGACCACGCTGGTGTTCTCCCTCCTGTGGTTCCAGAAGAACATCGTCCTGCTCCCACTGCCTCACGGAAGGATGCCTCCAGCACTCCTTCACAATCTGGACTTCGACGGTCAGCCAGACTCACCAGACCGCCGACATTTCTTCAGCTTGGCTTTCTGTCCACAACCGACTTTTCGGCAGACGACGACCTCGACCATACAGCACTACTCACCCAAGTGGTGGATCCCACCAGCTTCAAAGATGCCATGCGCAGTCCAGATGCAGATCAATGGTGTCAAGCAGCTCAAGAGGAGCTCTCTCAGCTTAAAAAACAACATACATGGGATCTGGTTCCCCGACCACCCAACACACCTATCGTCACATGTAAGTGGGTGTTCAAGACCAAGCTGACAAGTGCAGGTACACCTGATCGCCACAAGGCACGTCTTGTTGCACGGGGATTCAGCCAAGTTCTCGGAGTAAACTACCAAGACACTTTTACACGGGTGGCCAAGCACTCCTCCATCAAGGTGATCCTCTCCCTGGCCGCTAGCAACAAATGGCATCTTCATCAAATGGATGTCAAGAGCGCCTTCCTCAATGGTGATCTGAAAGAAGTTATCTACATGACTCAACCAGAGGGCTTCGTCTCCCCAGATCATCCCGATCATGTCTGCAAACTCAACAAATCCCTGTATGGGCTAAAGCAAGCTCCACGACAGTGGAACCTGAAGATCCACGAATTTTTCTTGGTCCAAGGACTCCAACGCCTACATTCTGACCACTCCGTGTATTTCCGCGGAGGGTCAAACCTGCTCGGTGTTATTCTCTACCTGGATGACCTCATCTTGTTTGGACCGTCCCTCTCTATTCTGGATACTCTCAAACAACAGCTCTCCCGCCGATTTGAGATGACAGACATGGGACCTCTCACATACTATCTTGGGATTCAGATCACCCATGACGTCCTGCACGGTCATGTAACACTCACCCAGGCCACCTACGCACAACGTGTGGCTGACAAGTTCGGGCTTGGTGTATCGCTCCTCAAGCCACTCCACTCTCCAAGGACCATGGCCTCACCAAACCAGTGATGGCAGCTACACCATTGGCCTCCTTGGAAGATACCGATGCTTTTCCGCGCATGGTGGGCTCCCTGATGTACGCTTCTGTGGCTACCAGACCTGACCTCTCCTTCACTGTTGGTCTCCTCAGCCAAGGCTGTCAGCGCCCCACTGCTGCTCATATCGTGGCTTCCAAGCGCAGCATTTGCTATCTCCGTGGGTCTGCTTCCTTGGCTATCCGCTATGCCTCTGGTAACAATGTTCTTCAGGGCTTCTGCGATGCTAATATCTCTAGTGATCACACCACCAGCCGCTCCACCTCTGGGTACGTCTTTCTCCTCAACGGTGGACCCGTCAGCTGGCACAGCAAGAAGCAGTCTGTGGTCGCTCTCTCCTCAACTGAAGCTGAATACATTACTGAGAGCGAATGCACAAGGGAGGCGGTTTGGCTTCGTATGCTTCTGAGTGAGCTTGGATTTGACCAACTTGAGCCTACGCCCATCCACTGTAACAACGAGGGGGCTATCGCCCTTACCGAGGATCCCATTCTTCATGACCGCACCAAGCACGACCGTCGGCAGTACCATTACGTTCGCGACGCTGTTGCAGAAGGCGAAGTTGTCATGCACTACCTTCCCACTGTCAACCAAACTGCTGACATCTTCACCAAAGCCCTCTCTGTTGACCGCCACACTCATCTTTGTGCTCACATGGGCCTTCTCCCCTCATCCTGACTTCTCTCGGCGCTGTTCTCCTTCTTCTCGGTTCTTCTCCGCTGCCGCTTCTTTCCTGGCTTTCTCTTTCCGCCCCCCCATATGAGGCGTTGGCACAGACGCGGGTTGCGTCTGACCGTTTTCTCCACCCCCTCTTGCTTCTGCCTGCCGTTGCTCTCTCTCTCTTCCTGCGCTTTTGCTTTTCTTTTGCGCCTCGATCCTTGCATAACGCCAACACTCTCTCCTCTTGCTCTGCTTCGCTGCTTGACCCACGCCGCTCCAAACTGCATTTTCTCTTTGTCTATAATCCGCTCGTCCGCTCTCTCCTCTCAGACCCCCATGGGTGGGCTGCCCCCTGTTCAGCTCACCCTGCGGGCCGGATGCGCGGGAGGGGGCCCACTCCCCCAAGTCCGGGCAGGGTGTGCTGTTGGGACCGGTCTATCTCTCAGCCGTCGGGGCGTGGCCCGGGCTAAAAACTTCTCACCGGCCCACTGTACACCCTGCGTCTTGCTGCTCCGGACTTCCTTTTTTTTCTCTCTCACGCAAGGCTCGGTTGGCCCGGGGGGGGGG
>SZWC01001495.1:116373-128902 GCA_023375785.1 Penium margaritaceum
CCCTATGGCGGGGCATGGTATGGCTGTGGGCAGGCCTCTTTAGGCGTCCCACTGATCCATCCATCCGCGGCCCTACTTCCTCTACTCATCCTATTGGAGCTCCGGAGAGCTGACTGTATATCCGTACCGGCAGTCATATATATCGTCATGTTTTGGACCAACAGGATGGGTGGTCCGGGAAACGAGGCGAGAGTGCGAGCGTGAGCTCCTCTCGACTTCGAGGCTGCTGACGTGGCATGGACCAAGTAACCGCTGAAGATATTCCTCTTTCTAAAAGTGGATCCTGTGGTCAGGAATCCTGCGAGGGAGTTTTGGATTGATCGGCACCGTTGGTATCGAGAGATACGGTCGGATCATCATCGTGAGCCAAGAGCCCGAGCCAGATCGATGGTCATGAAGAAGCTACCGCAGATCCGGACGATCTCGTCCGTGGATCACACCGAGGGCGCTGGGCATCCGCCAACCTCGTTATGCCGATGATCGGAGATCATCGAGCTATGTCCGGAAGATCCTGTGAAGACACAAGGAGACTGGACTGAGTCAACACTTGTACTTTTTTGCTTCTAGCTAGTGTAGACAGATAAGTAGCCGTAGGTTTGTATTTCCTATTACTTCGTCTGTGTGTAACCATTTCAAGCAAGCTTGGTACCGTTGGAAATCTTGCGAGACGAGTCGTGTATCTGTGCCTTCAGTTCATACTCTTGAATCGCACAGTCAATGACATTTCCAAGGCAAAAGTGCCTGTGTGTGTGTTTAAGTGGTTATCTCTAACTAAGTAGTCATCACCAACGAATTCAGCACAGTACTAGAAAGTTCAAACCATCAGAGTATCTCATCTGAAGATTCCTAAAGGTTCTGCTTATGTAAAATCCAACAAAATGAGGCAAGGTTTACTGGGGTCCATGGGCACTTCGAGATGGCGGCTGGAGCTCCATTCGCAAGCAAGGGCACTTCGAGCGGCTGTGACCCCCGCTGGTGGTGCGGCCAGCGACAGTCACGCGTGGAGCACTCAAACCACCATAACTCATCTGTTTCTCCACAGATTGAGGCCTTGTTTTGGTGCGTTGGAAAGATCGCAATGCATATTACATGATGCATGTGTTATTGCACCTCAACAGAAGGCTTCAGAGCGCCGAGGGGCTCTCGGCTGGCTCATAGGGGCTGGTTCATAAGGAAGCCTAAGGGTTGTTCTAGGCATGCCAATGTGACCTAGAGACTTTGTACATTTCTTAGTTTTGATCTACCAAGTCTAAGGATGTATTCCTTGTCTTACTCTCATTGTTATCCGAGCATTGCCTTGTACACGTCCATTCGATCCTAGATGTCTTCCGTTGTGCACCTTGGTGCAAACGCGGCCGAGAGAGTCATACAGCAGGAACCTCGGTCACTAGCAATGGTATTGCTGCTAGGAGAGGGTTGTACAACATCTCAAGGGTTGGCCCACACATTAAGGTGTCAAGGGTGGGAGGCATGTCCTAAGGGCTCGACATGTGTTCATCATGCCGGGCGCCCCTCGGTTCACTGTTTCATTTAAGATGACCTCATACCCCTTGTCTATCAAGGGGCTTATGGTGAAACCAATTGCTAATTTGGAGACATGTTTACATCACGACAGACATACAAGCTTACCATCTAACATGACCTCTACCTCAAATTCATATTGGCTTTCTACCAGCTTGATCTTTTTGTTGGTAACCCCGTGCAATTGGTAGGTTCATCGTACTTAAAATATACGCCAAGTCAGCACCAAAATCTAGACATTGTCTATTGGATTTCAAGATCTGATTTCTAGTATTGTTCAAGAAATGTTTTCTTACCATTGTTTCTGTTGCCACCAGAGGTCATCCCCTCTTGGCCCAATGGCCATCCTTACTACAGTTGTGACACATACTCTTCTCTCCTTTTTTTTCCACCAATGTTTTCACCATTTCCCTTCCGGCTAATACTTCAACCATGATTTTTGGTGATGAAGGTTGATAAGGAAAATAGTATTTCAGTGCCATTACAAGAGTATGCATACATATAGTTTTTCTATGTCATATTGTCCACCTTCCACCCACCAAGGATGCTGATGAGAGGGCTCCCACTAATAGGTTGGACTCTGAGGAGAGCCAATGATTGCATTTGTGTGTCAAATGTTCATTCTACAATACTTCATATTGATGCGGGTAACATGATCACCTGCCTCCTCAAACTGCATCCCCATCCTATTTTATTGTTGTTTTCATAATTCACTTAATTGCATATTTTTGTTTGAGAATAGTAGAGATTGATGGATGAGGCAGGTTCTTTTCTACTCTTTGAGTTCCAAAGTATAATTATGGATATATCCCATGGGGATTTGTGCAGCATAGAGACAAGGAGAAAGCATCCATTTCGTTCTTGGTGAATGTCAACTTTTGGCATTAATTGTACTTGCATATTGAACCCCTGTGCAATAGTTGGCCTCTATTTTCACTATAGTTATGATTTCATCTACTCTAGTGGTGCTACAATTTTTGGTTGTATCTAAACTCTCTTTGGAGTGTATGTGGGGTTCACTAAAAACCTAGTGAGGATGTAGTTGGGCTATGCTAAGGCTCCACTTGGGCTTTACATGAGCTATATTTGTACTTAGTCAAGAGTTTATGTGTGCTCGAGCTCTACTAAAAAATGAATTTTTTTTCATGCATAATCCTCTCGTTGCTCATGAAGAATGGCACGTTGAATTATAGAACAATTATGGACATCCAATGCGGGCGATGAAGAATTCCATGTTTCGTATTTTCACACCTGGCCAAAGCTTTTGATGGAATTCATACCTGGCCGAAGCTTCCAATGGACAATGAAGTGATGTTTTTCCCATTGAAGAGCCTCCTTCTCGTCATCAGGCGCCAAGGTTGATGTTTTCGACGGGACACCGATGAGTGAGTTGACCATGAAGTGATGGAGCTATTCAGACTCATCCTTTAATCGAGAGGTCATTGGTATTAGAAGAAGTATAGAAGGTAACATGTTAGTCAACCATTTCTTACAATTAGATGATTTAAGGCTTTTGAAATCCTTCAGTTATGGAAGGGATCCCTACTAAAGAAGTATACTACTAGTCTGAAACATACATATCGAGGTTCCCACATGGTTCACTTTTGTCTTTTTCTACAGAAACTTTTAGTTCGAATTGGAAACTGGCTGGGACTTGTCGTAATTGCATTTTATTGTTGGACAAGATTAACCATCATTGTGACCCATGATCTTTCGTGAAGCTTTTGAATGAAAAGTCTCCAAGGGCCCTTACACCAAAGCAAGCTGAACCCCCGTACCAAGTCAGGATTCTTTCACATACAAACTCAAGTTCTTCTTGTTTGCCAATATTTGAGCGAAGCTATTTGGAGTTGGTTGAATTGTTGAAAAAAATGCTCCTCTGCATGCCCAAGTGTGGCATCATGAGGCGCTAACAAGATGCCAGAGGGAGGAAAATCCTCACAATTGGATCTAGCGGCTTGAGGATTGCTCCAAACCCAAAATGGAGGATTGTCCTTAATATTGACAGGTTGCTAAATCTGGTGGAAGTTGTTTCACCGGAATTGGACAAGTAACGAGGGAGATATGAGCTTCCAAAGTTGGAGTGTGCGCAACGGCTCTGGGAGCTGGCCGCGACTCGACTACAGGTAAAAAATTGACCGGGATGAGGAACAAATATACATATAGTGTTTTTGCCCTGTAGGACTGCCGAGTCGCTCCGGCAAATGACCCGCCGGATGTTATAAGTACATGTTGTTACCGAGGGACTTGGCCACAATCCTGACTCGACGTCTGAAGCTCTGTAGTTTAGTTTGTTACTCAGGGAATATGTCAAAATTTTGACTATAGGTCTACGGACAGGTTTCAAATCGTGTCACACCCCATCATCAAACTCAACTGAAAAGTGGCCGAAGTGCGTGGAAATAGTGGAAGGGACCCCTCCATCATGTGCAAAAGGATGTGCACCTTGGGAAGGGCGCTTCGCACTTGAAGGAAGGCACCACGGCGTATGCACACCATGGAGGCGTTAGGCGTTTCTGTGGTGGGTGAAACCTGCACTCGGACAAGCGTAACTTGGGCTACGCATGGCCCTATCACGCATGGTTTGGTGCATTGGAGAGATCATGACTAGCACTATACATGTTCAGATCATATCCATGTGCAAAAACAATGCAAAATTGCACAATTTGCTTTACAAAAATGAATGTCTCTCAATTCCTGCTCACATAGTGTGAGGTGACCAGATTGCTCATGCTGAGTTTCAGATTTGGCCAAGAGCGAGAAATGAACCACTGGAGACGAGTTTATGAAAGGCGAGAATGCACCAAACAAATTTCTTGACAAGAAGTTGTTATGGCCTCGGAGTTGTAGCAAGTTCTAATTCTCCTTAGTCGCCCTTGAAATGTGCTTAAATTGTGCGAGTTAAGAGTTGAAAAATTGGACTTCATATCAATTTGGACACATGAGAAGTACAAAAGGTGAGTCTTTATGATAGTCACACTGAAGGCTGGCCACTCATTGTTGTGAGAGCTCACTACAATTCCTATGTTAAAGTAAATGTTCTATCAATCCATTCATTAACTTGTACCTAGAACTTCTACGCATGTAGACCATGGCAGAGTTGCTATAGTGCGGTGTGAACAAGACTAATGTACTACAACGTTGCTCTAGATGTTGATCCATGTGGACGGGATTCATGCAAAGCTCGTTAAACCAACCAAGAATGTTGCAAAAATTACACCAATGGATGAATCTTATCAATGAAACCAACCCTCTTCGTACCATGCACAAGGGACAAAATGAAACTCCAACAATTGTTCATGGTTAGGACCACGATTAAACAAAAATATTGACCTTAATCACGAAAGACATAGCATAGCCCACAACCTGTGGTCTCGTGGGAGGAGTTTTGAAATCCACTAAAATTTTAAATCTATGTTCAAATGGTGGGAACGGAGGTCATCTACATAGGCGAGCTCTTGCAAAAGTGGTTGACAACCTCGCATAGCACCCGTTTTCCTACCGATGTACTGTCAATGCCGCGGGCCTTTTGCATCTTGCTTCATTTTAATTTCTTCGTTAGTGCATGGCGACTCATATTTTTAGCCATTTAGTAAAGAAAAGTATACTAAAAGTGTCAAAACAGACTCGTAAGAATCATTCAAAACATCGTAAGAAGTCAGTAGTTTTCTTATTCACCATGATTTTTGTACATTTCAATATGATGAAGAGGATAAAAACCAACGGATACCCTAATGCCACATGAATTCGTGACCACATCATTATTTTTTAAAAACGAATTCATGTATTTGTGTGCGAGTGCAATTATTTTCTAGGTTTTTGTGTGCAATTTAATATCTCTCTGCGGATCCGTTCCAACTTTGGCAATAACAAATTCAAAAGTGCGACCTTTTTGCTTCACGCATGTGGCTACCGAGGTCGTTTCCGACCAAAATTCAATGTTTTACATTCACAACCTGATGGATATTGACTACGCACGATGGAATTTTGTTCTTTTTGTGTGCGGTTCACACACATTTTGTTGTAATAGTGTGCAAAAATAAAAATACTTGAAAAACGAAATTTGTGTGCCACCTCTAAGTGATTTAAAAGCACAAATTCATGTGGCACTAGGGCATAGTTTATTTCTTTATTCTAGATGGTTGAACTAAATATGCCCAATGGTGTTCATTTCACACGCTACACTTCTAGTACACTCCTTTAGTGCGCTTGCATTTAGCAAGCGCAATGAAATTGAAGTGCATCGTTATACTGTTTGTACACACTGAGCACATAGTTTGTATACGTCTACACAAAGGAGGGGTGGACATTGCCGTTAAACACTAGTCCCATGCAGTGCATTCCCATTAGGAGTGTAGGTCCAGTATTCCACATCTTACAAATCATGCACTGAGTGGATGATCTGTGAACTTTTATATGGGAATTGAGCACATTGTCCTCATGCACTAGCCCCACGCACTGGACCCCCCCACATAGGAGTGAGGGTCAAAGTACCCATACAAGACAAAATAACACACTGAGTGCGTGATCATACACTACACCCACATAAAGGGTCCTTCCAAAGGAGTGGGATTATGAGGTTCCACATAAGATGAAATCACGCACTAACTACGTGATTAGTGTAATTTTGTATGGAGAACGAGAGCACTATCCTCATACACTAGCCCCGCACACTGGACCCCCTGTAAGAATGGAGGTCCAATATTCAATATAAGACAAAATCACGCACTGAGAACCTATTCAACGTATTTCTATATCAAGAATGAGCATACTATCCTCATACACTACCCTCACGCATGGGGCCCCCCATATGGGTGGAAGTCCAACGATCCATGTAGGATGAAACCACACATTGAGTGCGTGATCAGGGTATTTTGATTTGGGAAACCAGCGCACTGTGTTCAAATACAAGACCCACACACAGGACCCCCACTTAAGAGTGGGGTCCAACGTTCCATCTGAGACAAAATCACACACCTGGTGTGCGATCAGTATATCTTCATATGGGAAACGAGTGCATCGTCCTTATACACTACCCCCACACACTGGACCCCCCAGAGATGTGGCGTCTATGGTTCCACGTCAGACAAAATCATGTGCTGAGTATGTGATCAGTGGATATATATACTTTTATATGGAGAATGAGCGCACTTGCCTCATACACTAGCCTCACGCACTAGACCCCACATAGGAGTGGGGATCAATGATCCATGTAAGGCGAAGACAAGTACTGGATGCGTGATCCGTGTATTTATGCATGGAGAACAAGTGCACTGTCTCCATACATTACACCCACATACTAGACCCCCCATAGGGATGGGCATCCAATGTTTCATAATGAACAAAATAATGCACTGAGTGCGTGATCAGTGTATTTCTATATGGGAATTGAGCAGACTGCCATCATGTATTTCCCCCATGCACTAGAACCCCCCATAGGAGGTCAGAGGTCCCATATAAGACAATATCATGCATTGAGTGCATGATCAATATCTTTTTGTATGGGGAACGAGTACACTACCCCCATACATTGGACCCCCTCCCATAGGGGTGGAGGTCCACCGTTCCATATAGGACAAAATCATGGATTGAGAGGGGTCAAATACTTCATACATGACAGGAGTACACACCATAGGTACACACTGACAAACCAACGTGTAAAGGGTCCTCCATACCTCTTCAAAATAGGTGAACATTCATGGTAATGTACGTAGCATATCATTCTAATGAGTATTCCACAATGGATTTCTGTAGTCATGAGAAGACATGCTGATTTCACAATACGACATTCCCATTGGTCGCAACCATCGTCACATGAAATTCAATGTTTCATTAACATTGAGCCCCCACCAGTGACCGTATGTAGATTCTTTGCTACATCGAATACGAGAGGAAAAACGCTATGTGCCAATGCGCACAAGTAAATCCTTTCACCTCTTCTTTGAGCACCGTCATCAATTACAAAATGACAAAAAAAACTGGTAAAAAACCAGGATGCATACATGTGCGGGTCTCGCGTGCCAGCACCTTTGCTAGACGATGGCAACCACATGGGGTCTGTAACGTTGATGACTCCATCCCTTGTAGCCGTGGCTAGAATTAATATGGTTCGATAGGAATGCAGACATGGCAATTGAAGCACATGCTTTAAGGATATTTACATCTGCGCCAACCCCATCTTATTGCAATGCAACTGCCAAAACTACACGCGAGCTGTGCAAAAACTGTTGGATGCTTGGGAATGAATTTACACTCTTGGCATTGGTAGTAGAGTACGACACAAAGTTTCTCAATGTGCACGGATGGAAAACACAGGTAAATAGTGTTCACAAGCAAAATTTCAAAACATCTACGGACCTTGATATTGTGCTAAAAGCGGACTAGATTTTTCATCGTTGCAACAACCTTGGCAAACAATGGCAACCTACATACTGCATTGTTGATAAGAGTGGAAATAGTCAAGTATATTTCCACTCTTATCAACAATGAAAATAAGTCTATTTCCACTCTTATCAACAATGAAAAATGGAATGAGATTAAGAGGTGAAATTCTTTGCTTACAAGTTTACAAGGGAAGTATTTGCCTTGAGTTGTCCTCAGAATGAAGCTATGGTATTGCAATATAGCAAGTGGTGGCCATTATTCTACATGGAAGAAGCACATTATGCTAGAGCGAAAGAGAAGCATTCAGCAAAGGATGATGGTAATCGTCATGTCTTACAGAAGACGGTTGCATGAATTCCTCATGGCATGACATAAGTCTTAAAAAATTGTACATCCACATGCATGAATTTGTGAATGGGAAAAAAAATCCATGCCATAGTAGATCTATAAATTTTTTGGCATTGAAAACAAGGCCCTCTTGTTTGACAAACATGAATGGAAACTAAATACTGGTGTTATAATGCACAAGGATGTTTTACATCATTTGCGAGTGCCGGTTGATGAGTGCTCACTGTCCGATACGCATCATGATTGCGGTGACATGAGTACCACGAATGGTATCCTAGCAATCTGTGAAAAATGGAGGGCAATCTCGACGACCCTCCCATGGGAGGGTCATTAGAGCGTGATTGATGCATGACGACGGCTGTGAATGCGAGTAGTGCGCGGACAACTTTGCGTAGTTATTTATGCACGGTGGGTGAACCGAAGTAATCCATCAGCTATAAAAAAGACATGCCATGGCACACGTCAAACAACTTCTTGTCAAACAAGTTCTCGTCCGGTGCAAATAGTGTGTACCATAGCGACAAACACGAGGTCACGTCACGGAGGATTCCATGTGATGTGAACGTGATTATTTGTGACATGTTGTAGAGGTGCAGAGGATAACCACGCCATAGCTACATCAACAAATTGGAACCTCAAAACTTGCTGTCATGCATATGCTGATGAGTGAGACGTGA
The DNA here is from genome assembly GCA_023375785.1 of Penium margaritaceum. NCBI lineage: Eukaryota > Viridiplantae > Streptophyta > Zygnematophyceae > Desmidiales > Peniaceae > Penium > Penium margaritaceum. Next base: position 125,304 of record SZWC01001495.1, read on the forward strand.
GAACAAGCGGAGGATGAGGGCGGAGATGAGATTGTTGATAAGTTTGACGATACAAGAATGCCCCTCTTGGAGTTGAAAAATGAGTGTACGACATGTTGTTGCTTGGCGACAGAGTACATCCATTCGGACTGAATGAATGAGTGGTGACGACGCATGCCGAAAGAAGAGGTGCTGTGTCACTTGGCGACGACATGGAAACCACAATAGGTCATCGTGCATTCGTTTGGAGAAAAAAATGATTATGGTGTGGGCCGGCAGTGCGCACCGACCCAAACCAGCTAGTGTTGAACATAAGAACTAGAAATTTGGGTTTGAAACTCCCTGGAAACTAAGAGATGGACTAATTAATGTTTCAGTCAAAACTGACTAAATGGTGCGGAATAGTCATTGATCGAGTAGTCTGACAAGATTGTCACTCCTGAACGTGCGCGTTGTGCACTTTTTAGCTTGCCGCTCACATATGCCGCGTTCCTTTATCACTTTTTTTTGTATTCAGCCAACTCTCCCGCCGGCCACGTAGGCCTCGCGAGCTGACATGGACATGCGCGAAATTTGCGAGCTTGCCGAAATTGTTGGAGAACCCGCCAAGCCCATTTGCGACTTTCCGGCACAAATGCACGGTCGATGAAGCCTTCATCCTTCATCTGAGCCGAGTCGCGAGGCCCACTCTCACGGATTCCGCTGAAAAAAGTGACGAATCTTGTCGCGAAGGCCCGATTACGTGACTGAATTTCAGTGACTCTTAGCTCTACCACGAAATGTGATTTTAATCAATCTGACGGCCTCTTTCGGATGATGTGTTTTTAATAAATATTCCGTAATACCGGTACGTACCTCTGAGCGACGACGCGCATGGCGCTACGGCAGGAAGCTTCGCACCAACGCAGCCGCATGGGTTCATAACCCGCTGTGCAATAAATGCTTGGCTGAATCTCAGTGATGGTCACTGAATGGCGCCAAAATCGGAGAAAAAGGCGGTTACTACAGAAGGATGAAGGAAAGTGACTGAAAGCGGGAGCTGTGGTTAATATCTTTCAACTGTCCGCTAAAAAGAGATAGATGACTGAATACTACAAAAAGTCACAAGAGAACGCGGCAATAGGCTGGCTTGCATTGCGAACTACAAACTATCCTGGTCCCTTGGGGAACGAACTCTCAATGGCCTCAATGTCCGTTGAGCAAAGCCTGTGTCCGGTACCGTACCACTGATTCCAACCATAACAAGCCTCGTCCTATAGCTTAGTGTCCGCTGGTCCTTCGTGTCGGGGATGGCGGTGGTGTTTGTGTGCCCCGAAAAAATATGCGGACTTGGGAGAGCGTCCGCAACTGCAGTTGGTGACTCACGTGTCAGCTAGCGAGGGCAGTCCAGCAGGCGCAAACAGCAGGATCTTGCGTGCCTGAGCCGTTGGCACGAGCAGAATCAGCACCGGCGGCAGCGGCGGCGGCGGCTGTACCTGACACCATGACGGAAGTCAGCACGCGCGGAGGAGGGGCAGAAGCGAAGGCTTTGAAGTCGGTGAAGGACTTGCCAGTACGGCAGGACGGGCCCCCTCCCGGAGGCTTCCCTGCAGTGCGGTACGGACGCCGCATTCCCAACACCGGCCCGTCGGGCGTGGCGCTGCTGGTGGCTGGTACCGCCGCCGTCGTCTTCGGCTTCTATCGCGTCGGCCAGGGGAACCTTCAGCGAAGGTGCGGAAAGAGGACACCATCGTAGGGAGGTTTTGCTGGCATTGCGACTTCCACCTCCTTCCACTGTTTTCTTTCACTTTCTGGCGCGAAATTCTCAGCTGAGGGACAGAGGAAGGAGGCGGGCGGGAACGCGAGCGCGTGGGGCCAGCGCGGAGAGAAGAGGGGGAGAAGGGGCCGGAGTAAGTGAGTCCGCGGGAGGAGGAAGAAAGGGAAGCGGGGAGGAAGAGCGGGCGGTAGGGGCGGGCGGATGAAGACCTGGCCAGTCGGGCGCATGAAAGATCTTGCCTCGTGCGAGCTTGAGCGTTTGGGCGGCGTGCAGTGAAGGAATAATGAAGCAAATGGAGAGGTCTCATGAGGCATGTGGTGCGAAGTGCAAGGATGAGGGAACTTTGGCTGTCAACTTCGCAGAGCTTCGCAATGCGTCCACGAGTTCACAAGAATGCGCAGCATCCACACTCGTAGGCCCCACATGATTCAGTCAGGGTGACAGAGGTTGCTGCTTGCATCTGCTTGCAGTTTGTGCGAAAGCAGGTTAGTTGATCATAGCGATGGGTGCCAGCAATGCTTCTGCAGCAACGCCGCTGCAGCAACATTGATACAGTAACACTGATGCAGCTATGCCACTGCAGCAACATTGCTGCAGCAGCACTGCAGCAACACCACAGCAGCACTGCAGCAACACCACAGCAGCACTGCAGCAACACCACAGCAGCAACCCTATAGAAGCACCGGTGCATCAACCCCACTGCTGCAGCGCCACTGCCGAGGAAAAAAAACCATGGGAAAATGACACTTGTTGTGCTGGGTGTTTGTGATGGTCCCATCACAGCCATGACCTCTCGTGCCTGGCATGTCCTGGTCATGCTAGCAACGCCCATTTCACACGCCTCATTGCATTCGTCACTGGCTTGTGCGCCCATCTTCATCGCCTCTTCTGCCGTCGCAGGGAAGGTGCTGGTGCCACCGCCGTCGTTGTCGATGTTCCTGTTGTCACTGCAGCTCGCTGCCATTGCAGTTGTCATTGTCATCGTCGTCGTTCCCATTTCTGGGTTGTGGTGATCGTCGTCGTCGCAGTTGTCGTCGTCGTTGTTGTCGTCGCCGCCGCCGCCGCCGCCGCCGCCGCCGCCGCCGTCGTCGTCGTTGTCGCCTCCGCCGCCGCGGCCGCCGCCGTCATCGTCGTCGTCGTTGTCGTCGTCGTCGTCGTCGTCGTCGTCGTCGTCGTTGTCGTCGTCGTTGTCGTCGTCGTCGTCGTCGTCGTCGTCGTCGTCGTCGTCGTCGTCGTCGTCGTCGTCGTCGTCGTTGTCTTCCTCGTTGTCAATTGCTGCCGTCGTCATCAGCGGCCGCACGACAGTTCCGTCAGCAATGTTTTCGCTACCGCGCCATCATCATCGTCATGGTTGTGGTTGGTGTTGCCATCGTCATTGTTGCTGTCCTCGTGGTCGCTGTGGTCATTGTCGTGGTTGTCATTGTTGTCATCATCATTGTTGCTGCTGTCCTTGTTTTGCCCGCAGTTGTGATCGCTCTTTTCATCAGTATCCTTGCACGTCGTCGTTGTCGTTCATGTCATCAATGTCGTCATCGTCTTCACCCTAGTAACCGTCGCTTCAGTTATCGCCGTTGCCACCGTTGGCAGCGTCGGCGTGGTCGTCCCCGTCGTCATCATCGTCATCGTCGTCGTCGTCGTCGGCAGCCTTGTCGTCGTCGTCGTCGTCGTCGTCGTCATCGTCGATGTCGTCGTCGTCGTCGTCGTCGTCGTTGTCGTCGTAGTCATCATCGTCGTCGTCGTTGTCGTCATCCTCGTCATTGTCGTCGTCATCCTCGTCGTCGTCGTCATCCTCGTCGTCGTCATCGTCCTCCTCGTGATTGTCGTCGTCTTCGTCGTCGTGGTCGTGGTCGTGGTCGTCGTCATC
>SZWC01001495.1:134558-147559 GCA_023375785.1 Penium margaritaceum
CCCCCCCCCCGCCTCTTTCTCTTTCTCCTCTTATCAAAGAAAAAAAAAACTCATGTTCATTTCTTCATCTCCTTGGCCCTCTTGCACTCTTTCCCTTGTTTTCATTGTCCACGCGTTTCCACAAGTTTAAGTGTCGTTTCGTCTTTCTGCATGTCAATCATCGCAGATCCGCGTTCTTTGATCTATGATGCATCAAGATATAAGTTTGAGAGAACAAGGCATCATTAGACTACTGGTCTCTTGCAACAAAGCAGGAATGACAGGGTAGCTGCATGATTCAATCAGGTTAGTCTCCTTCCTTCCCCTTTCGCAGCAATATGAGAAGTGAACAAACCGTCAACTGGTAGTCCTTTTCTTTGGCATTCCTCTCGGATGGCTACATGAACAAGGTCCCAGTTAAACCTTATCCTTACTATTGTGTAAGTGTCTGAACACACCATAATAATGTGTGTGAGATTCTCTTGTAGTTTTAGAGTTCATTTGAATGGCAGTCAACATCGTGTCAGTGGTTACAATGACCATCCTGAAAAAAAGGGTCATCAATCTGTACTGTTTGCAGCCGCTGAAGGCACTAGAGGGTGCTTATGCGTTTGAGCTAGCAGAGGCTTATTTGGCACCAACTGTAACTACCATACTCACCAAAGATTTCAAACCCTTTTCTGTGCCTTCTATATTAACCCAAATTCTGGGCACAAGTAATTTTGTAGTTAGTTGTCCAAAGTGCCAGGTTGGTGAAGTGGAAAACATCATATTCACTGATGGGATCAGCTATGGCGTGAGCGTGCGAGGAGTGTCCCTTCATCATAGCTAAAAAAATTAGAAACTGGACTTTTAGAAGCAGATTGCAGAGTTGTCGCCCGCCTGACACGTGCACATGGCATGAGGACACAAAGTGCGGAGCCCATCTCACTGCCGGACCATCTCCTGCACACACGTTTTTTCATTATTGTTTTCTTTTCTTTTCCCTAGTAAAGAGCTCACCATCCAAGAAGATTACCTGAATTTAGAAGGTGATTTTCCCAAGTGGCCAGTTATCTCTGTGAAAAAGCAAGGAAAATCTAGATAATTATATGTGGTGCACATGGCCTCCGAGACGTTTTTGGCACAGACTTCGCTGTGCAAACAGTGGGTGAATTGCCAGTTCAAAACTTCTGTTTTGTGATTCACAGGAACCCTGTGCGCAGTGTGGAGGAGCAGCATGTGGGCAGGCCAGATTGAGGACTTGAGCATCAAAGCAGCAATGACAGGGCGGCTTCATGATTCAATTTTACTTCCCCACTGTGCTGAAGAATTTACACAAATCTATGTTGAATCGTGGTGGGGTGTTTTTAAATGAGCATAAAGGTGCGTATCCTTATCCAGAATGATGCCGGATTTTCCCCACAACTAACGCGTTAGCTTATCTCTGGATGTTGCCATCAGTTGATGGTTTGTATGTGATGCAACAGTTGGGCCCACAGTTGCAGACAAGCTCAACGCTCGTTTCATAGTGAGGCCCTCCTTATTTCCCCCCATGGCTCACTCAACTTCTACCTTTCCACTTCTGTACACATCCTCTGTTCACACATCATCCATGGTGCATATCTAACTGTGTGATTGGTATTTCTTACACCACTTCTTTTTCCCTCGCTCTCCTGTCATCACTCACTCAAATCAGAGCATTCGAGAAGACACGTTACACAGGAAAAAGGGTGATGCATCAGAGTGATTCCCAATGATTTGGGCCATAGAGAGAGCCACCTCCTCCATCACTGCCACTGCATCTTCCTTGCTGCAACAGCAAGCACAAAGCAGTAGCAGTCAAAGCCATTTGGGGCTTTGGCCCACTACATCCACACACTCTCTGTTGAGACCCTTGTCTCTACTCCAGTGCACAGGCAACATCTCCTGATCCTTCATCAAGGAGCAGCCACAGATGAAGCAGGAGCAGTGGCGGTGGCATCGTAAGTCACCGCAGAACCAGAGGAACTTAGCACTTAACAGAGACAGCTTGCAACAGCCAGCAACTAGTAGCTGCAGCTGCATTTACTGCATGAGATTAGCAGCTGCAGCCACCGTAGAGTGGACAGCCAGAACCTGCATCTTGCCACATGAGGTATCAAGCTGAATGAAAAGCAATGGTGGTGGCACTCCAAGTCACCGTGGCAGCAAAAGCAGCCAGTAGCCAGCAGCAACAACATGTAGCAGCCAAAATCTACCAGCAGCAGAAGGTGCATCCGCGCAATGAGAGAAACAGCTGTAGAAGTTGCTGAGAGTCGAGCCGTAGTTGCAATCTGTGCCGCAGGTGGCACAAAAGTATTTGCTGGGGAATTCTTCATCCCAAGCTAGCAGCTTGTATCCAGAAGTTGGCACCCATGGCTGCATTGGTTGTATTCAAGTAGAACCAACAGCCAGCGTCCAAGCCGGCTGCCACAGAAACAACCAGCAGAATCAGCTGGCAGCATAGCCATATAAAGGGCCGGAAGCAGCAGCAGCCAGCATGCACAGCTGTAGCCGGCAGTCGCAGCCAGCAGCCAGAACCATCAGTTTGAAGTTGTAGCCGCAGATAGCAGGATCAACCAGAAGCGTCACCGTAGCCAAAGCTGGAGCCTACAGCTGGCAGCAGCAAGCAGCACATTCAAGAGTCTCAAGTAGAACATACCACTACGTCAGCCGGCTGTGCCACTGAGGCCTACGCTAAGGCCAAATTGGTGCTTGGGTCTGTAACAGCAGCAGCCGTTGACATTGAGGCACATCTGGCAGCAGAAGCAGCAGCAGCAGCAGTAGCCTCAGAAATCATGACAGAAGCATGTGACATCACCTCATCAGATATAGCTATTTGAGTTTCTACAGCGGCTTTGGTTGCATCGAAAGCAGCGGAAACGTCCTTCGTAAGCACAAACATAACACCGCTGCTTTCTCCTGCAGCTTTGTCATCAACGCGGTTAGTATCTGTGATCACCTGGGGCTGGGCGTGTTAGTGAGCTCCACATTCTCAGTCCTTGCCACAGCAGTTGCTGCCGCAGTGCCACCGCTCATTTCCATCACCTGCCATTTGGCAAAGTACTCCACCCACCTTCCTTTTCCAATGCTTCTCCTTCCTCACTATCTCCTCTCCCTGTGCCTGGGATGTGCATTTTGGTTTGGGTTGTCGTGCAGAACATCCAAGCCCGTGCCTTAGGCACTCCCAGTCTTTCCACATCCACTCATGTTGGAGAAAATCTTTCAGATATTCCTCCAACAGAACAACTCATTGTTACAATGCTTTGAGATGATCAGGTAATTACAACGCATTACCTCCTGGAAGGGTGGCAAACATGGAGCTCCAGCGAGGATGAGTACTCCCCACTCGGTTAAGGTATGTCTGAGAGTGTCTGGCCATGTTGATAGTTGAAGTAGCTGTGCATGCCTGTTCAGTGCATCACTTTGTGCTATGGCACCTGAAAAACCCAAAGCCGTTGCTGGTCTTGACACCATGCATCACACATAAGCAAAGTACATGAACGCAGATAATAATTTTTTGTGCAAGCTTATTTCAGCAGGTGTGCTGGTCTAGACAGGAGCACATTGACTTCTTGACAGCATCTTCAAGGTTGCCGTGTACGCTGTTGGTCTACTGTGTCCTCATGATGATCCGGGTGATGTGTTGCCAGCCTGTCTTCTCTTTGTGAAGTGCCAATTCTAGAGTATAGTGCTCCTTTCTCTCACAAGTGTGACTGTCCACACCATTGTTGAGTGTGATGGTTCGTGGTCTGACCTTAGTTCATGAGGGAGTGTTGTTTTTTTGGTCACAGGCGTACAGCAACCTTTGGCCTTCCTACGTAGTGACCAACACCATGCACAATGACTCACGGACATTCCATCAAGATGACTGGTATATGCCTACATACAGTTGAGGCATCACATGGAATAAAAGCACGAAAGAGAGCTGTGATGGAGGAGGTGTTTCTGATGAGGTTGCCGGTGAGAAATGTGAAGATGCAGCATGTACTCGGGTCAGGTTGAAGGCTTCAGCATGAAAGCGGCCATCACAGGGCGGCTGCATGAATTATTTGCACATCTACACTGTGGTGCAACATTGCTGCTCACTCAAATTGAATTCTGGTGGTGTGTTTCATTGTTGGCATGGGGGATCAGCCAGGGTGTGAACTCTAGCCAAAATTCCTGATTTCCCAGCAGCTCAGTCTTGGACTTACTTTTGGATTTTTCCGTGGATGATTTCATGTCTGTGATGCGATGGTTGGGTCTGCTTATTACCTCCCATGGCTCACCTAACTTTCAAATTTTCACTTCTAGGAGCAACTTTCATTTACACCTCATTCATGACGCATGTCTGAAAGTGTTTTCGATCACTTGCATACCACTCCTTACCACGCCCCCCCACCGTTACAGAAGCAAGTGCATCAATGAATCATGTTGTCAATTAATCAACAACACCAATTTCAACTCAGCACCAACACAAATGTCAATCAAGGGAGATCACGGCCTTAGCCAGCCCAAGCTACCGGATGCAAAAGGCACAGTCTATCAGGCAGAATACGAATTTAAAATGCAATGCACGGTCATAAAAAATGTCAGCAAAGCAATTGTTGTTCCCTAGCTGAACACATCTTCCTTTGTGGAAACAGAGAAAGCCGTGGACACAATTGAATTTGTGAGGAGTGGGACAAGAAAATGGAAATGGTGGAATACCGATTGACAGGACAGGATGCTTGTATCATCCCTCTATACGTTCGAATGGAATCTCCCTGAAATCTGGTTCGACCCCTTAAATGAACCATTGGCCCTTTCCCTGATTCAACTGAAACAGTCCACACGGAGCTTCCTTAGCTGTTCACAGTCATACTTCAATTCCCCTTAAATCATGTAGCTTACTCTCACTTAGTCTGACAATAGGGCTACACCTCTCCTCCCCAGAACTTAGGCATAGGGATGAATTCAAATGGAGGATTCGCAGTTTGTGTGGATGGACCACACAACTCCCCCGCAATCTATCTTCTCTTTCATTGGCTCCGATTTTTGATCCGCCACGGCTATGGAGGACCTTTTCTTTTTCATTCTCTCTTCATCCGCTCACTTTCCGACAGAAAATAGTCGTGATTGGTCCTCAAGTGCAAATTCATATGCCTGGACATATACCAGGTGGAGCATCAATAATTATGTAAGAACGCAGTGTGAGGGCTCAACCTGGACCAGGTGGGAGCATGCCAAAACATGTCACAACATTGTGCTAGGGCTCAACCCGGACACATGTGTGATGAAGGCAGGTGCGATGTGATGAAGACAGGTGCGATGTGATGAAGGCAGGTGCGATGTGATGAAGGCAGGTGCGATGTGATGAAGGCAGGTGGGATGTGATGAAGGGAGGTGCGATGTGATGAAGGGAGGTGCGATGTGATGAAGGCAGGTGTGATGTGATGAAGGTAGGTGCGATGTGATGAAGGCAGGTGTAATGTGATGAAGGCAGGTGTAATGTGATGAAGGCAGGTGTAATGTGATAAAGGCAGGTGCGACGTGATGAAGGCAGGTGAGATTTGATGAAGGCAGGTGCGATGTGATGAAGGCAGGTGTGATGTGATGAAGGCAGGTGCGATGTGATGAAGGCAGGCGAGATGCAAGTCTGGATACCAGATGACCACGGTCCAAGGCAGCCAGCAAGTTTTGTTTTGTCTGCAGGAGGGAATGAGGCGCAAAATACGTCTGAGCTCGTTCTGTAAGAAAGCAGAGCATGTTGCTGGCGTCAAAGGGAGGAGCGAAAGCTGAGGAAGCAGGTGTGGTCCCCCAAAAATTGTGTAGAACTACCTTCCGGGATGCAGGTTCTGTGAGTGGAGGAGGTGTGTGTGGAAGACCATGGCCAGACCAATGGGCCCTCATGGCCCAGAAGGACGTGTTTGCTGGCAGTGTCAGCCTGACACGTGTAGAAGGAGAGGCGAGAGAGGCAATGGCCGTAGCCGTGGCAGCTGCTCCAAGTCACGTGCTGTAGGAGGCACCATTGTTTCGTTTTCAGGGGAGAAGCAGGACGAGATGCATCGGAGACAGACGTCAGCAAGGACACAAAGGAGGAAACTGCAACAATTGTTAGGGGTCCTTTCAGAAATTCTGAGTCAGAATGGGTAAGTTTGGACTGTCAAACATGCCATTAATTCATGTCAGAGCATTTACACGTACAATCTACAGGACTCTCCTTCTTTCTGCAAGAGCGAGATGGGCTGAGGTGTCCGGGACGCCTCAGTCCCTGCCCTGGCAACTGTAAACTCTTGGCTGAGAAACCACAGGTCGCGGTTCCCACGAGAGGCTCTGCGAGAGAACATGGAGGAAAGAATGGTTGGTACTCTATTACCAAGTTGGAGGGGCCTTCAGAAGCCAAAGTTACGCTGAACGAGGGAGCGGCCCCCTACCAGCGGCTGGTTCGCAGAAGCAGGCGCCTTCCGTGAGTGCATCGTGCACTGTGGAGGTGGAACTCCCACGGTGGGAGAGCGAGCGCAGGCGTGTGCGGCGCACAAACACACACACGCACGTTCACGAGCATGTTTCGGCCTCTGCCTGTCTTTTCTCTTTGTCTACCTCCTCTCCAGCAGCTTCTTCTCCCTCTTGACCGACTGATCCAAACGCTTTTTTAGCTCATTTACATCGCCAGCCATATCGTCGATGGCCTCCTTTTGCTCGCCTATCTCTTTGCCTATGTTCAGAGCCGTGTGCTTCAGCACATCCAGCCTGTCACTCACGCTGTCCAACACTTTGTCCTGGAACTTCTTCTCCGTCTCAAGCCGCTCCATGACGGTCATGCCAGAGGTGTCGGGAACATATTTTCCCTTCTTGCCCTTGTCGAGCCCCAGACCCTGGCGGCTGTTGGGATCCCCTGCTGGCGTGTCGCGCGCGTTGGCAGAAGCCTTGGGTCCTGTGATCTTCTTGCCCTTCTTCGGCTTCCACCGCAATTCAAACAACGGGCCCAGCTTGCCCAGAAGCTTCTCGCCCTTCTCAAGCTCCTGGTCCATCTGCACAGCCTTGACATGGATGCGATTGATCTGCTCGCCCTGCTCCCGCAGCGTCACGAGCGTCTGGCTGGCCACGGCATTGGTCTCCTCTGTAATCCTGAGCAGGTTGAGCGTGGCGTCCGTCAGCTCCGCATTGCTCTGCAGCGCCTCGTCCTCCAGCTCCGACTTCGTCACGGCCTGCCCCTGCGCCGCACGCTGCGACGCCGGCACCCACTTTTTGGACGAGAGACCCTCGTCGTCGTCGTCGTCGTACGCCACAGCAGTGGGCTGCCGGCTTCTGCCCATGGCAGCGGCGCGGAGTGGAGTGGGAGGGGAGCGGCGGGGCTGCGTGCTGTTCGGCTAGGTTTGAAAGGATGAGAGCGACGTCTTTGCCGGGTTGACGTTCAGCGCCGTTGAGGTGTGCCGGTGATCGGATGGTAGATGCGGAGGCTAACGGCGGAAGAGCAGTGCAGATGCGTTACATATGCCCCGGCGAAGCGAGTCGGCGATGCCGTTCTCACTGACGCCGTAGCACGTGAGCCACTCGACGCGCTTCGGCGTGGCGTGCGACTTCCCCAAGTCGGCGCTCTACGATCAAGGATCTGCGGAGCGCCAGTCTTCGAATTCCTCCTAATCCCTTCCAAGCCGTGGCGTGTACGGAATGAAATTTTTTGGTCGAATTGATCAGGAGGGAAAGGGGGGTGGGGGACCCCGACCTTCCTAAACATGGCGACCTTCCCTGACACCCCGACACCCCAACCCAACGAAGCCTCCGAAAGCTCAACACGCATGTCGTTACCGTTCGCACTTTCACACACCAAAAGTCACGGCCAACTGGCTTTGAGCGCGGAGAGTGTTCTCCTGTTCACAATCGTGAACACCTCCCCCATTGGCTCCTCGCGCCCGGCGCGAGGAGCCAATGGTGGAGGTCCACGATTGGAACCGTTCACAAATATAACTTTGTGTTCAACCGGCGGTTTGCTTTATAGTTTTGCGCAGAGAAGATAATGGGATCGTAAAGGTTTGTAAAACTCAACAAACTTGGTTGACGTGGCAGTCGACGTAAGCTGTCGAGAAGCTGCCACGTGGAAACTGTTCAAAAAACGAAATAGGGTTTTCTAGTTCGGTTGATCAAAACGGGAAAAAATTGTCTGTTTCCCACACCGAAACAGAGAAAGCCATTTCCGTCAACAAAAAGTCCTCTTCCGTCAACGGTAAAGATATTCCTATTTCATCCCATAGAACGAAAAATCCTGTTTCGTCAACGAAAAAAGTCTCGTTTTGTTTCACCAAACAAGACTTTTCGATCGCATCAAACAGAGAAACCTAGTTTGGTACCACCGAACTGAAAAAAACAAGCAGCACCGACGTGACTTTGACCGTCACGTGGATGCTGACGTGCTTCCTGGTTATGTAGCCTCATCCTGTCTCTGAGCGCGGGGCATTGACCATATATCCACAGTGTTCTCCATACCAATCGCCATATCCACGTTACTCATCTCATAAGCAAGACACATCCCATTTCTACCTCTTCATTAATGATGAATCCAGCGAGCATAGAAAAAGAAGCGCTATATTCAAGTGAACAATCTATGTCCACAGCAAATGCCACCCAGAGAAAACATGCTGATGTCATGAGACATGAAAAAATTCACAAACCCCTCCATAGAGGGGTTTGTGATTTTTTCACAAAGGTTTGCGAGGGTTCTGATTGGTGGTCCGAAACACCTACTGCGTTGAAAGGGAATCTGCTGGGCCCTCCTACCGCGGGGCCTAGCACTGTTACACACCAAAATTACACAAGTCCCTGAACTTTCTCAATGGGCATTTTTGCTATGCCAAACGGAGCGTACATGGTGAACACGTAGAAGCTACGAGGCAGAAAACGTTTGGTAATTTTGGACACTTAAAAATTCATAACTAGCGCTAAGTGTACTTCGATAACAAGATTTGAAATGATCTAACACACATATACAAGTGTCGAGTTACAAATGAGACATAATCAGGGTCGTCGGGCAGATCGTCCAACAACGCCTGTGGAGTCGCATTGTGAGTGGTCGGATCGAGAAGCTCTGCCCAGGAATCGGGGGTCTGCGAAGATCGACAACGAAGATGCGAGACACATCTTTGCAAATCTTGATACTTCTTGATGCGACGCGAAGTCAACCGAAAGGTCGTGACACTTCTGTCATCAAATCTCGAAAGTGGTCAAAGGTGTCAAAAAGTACGAAAAGGTTTGGATGAGGGTGAGGGTAGTTGGCCGAATTTCCTTTGACCGTAGAGCTGAAAATTCAGGTCTCGTTGCGCAGTGGGCTACTTGTGTAATGACATAAATGCCCACTCCGAAAGATTAGGGACTCGTGTAAATGTGGTACATAACACTTCCCCCCCTTTTCTTCGTGACGTCCCTGTGCGTGTATAGGTGTGGCCCGGTGACGGCGGTAGTATCCGTCGATTACATGATCGACATCCACAGGTTGTCATAGGGTTCCCAACTGTTATGCGCAGTGTCATAGCTGTGCCACTTGATAAGATATTTTGTCGTTTTGCCACGTCGTCGATGGCCAAGGATGAGATGTGATGAAGGCAGGTGCAATGTGATGGACGTAGGTGCGATGTGATGGAGTTAGGTGCGATGTGGTGAAGGCAGGTGCGATGTGGTGAAAGCAGGTGCAATGTGATGAAGGCAGGTGAGATGGGATGAAGGCAGGTGCAATATGATGAAGGCAGGTGCAATGTGATGAAGGTAGGTGCAATGTGATGAAGGCAGGTGCAAAGTGATGAAGGCAAGTGCGTTGTGATGAAGGTAAGTGCGATGTGATGAAGGCAGGTGAGATGTGATGAAGGCAGGTGCGGTATGATGAAGGCAGGTGCGATGTGATGAAGGCAGGTGCGATGTGATGAAGGCAGGTGCGATGTGATGAAGGCAGGTGTGATATGATGAAGGCAGGTGCGATGTGATGAAGGCATGTGGGATGTGATGACCCCAAGTGCGATGTGATGGAGGCAGATGCAATGTGATGAAGGCAGGTGCGATGTGATGAAGGCAGGTGCAATGTGATGAAGACAGGTGCGATGTGATGAAGGCAAGTGCGATGTGATGACCGAAGGTGCGATGTGATGAAGGCAGGTGCGATGTGATGAAGGCAGGTGCAATGTGATGAAAGCAGGTGTGATGTGATGAAGACAGTTGCGATGTGAAGAAGGCAAGTGCGATGTGATGAAGACAGGTGTGATGTGATGAAGGCAGGTGCAATGCGATGAAGGCAAGTGAAATGTGATATGGGAAGGTGTCATGTGATGAAGGCAAGCGCAATGTGATGAAGGCAAGTGTGATGTGATGAGGGCAGGCGGGATGTGATGAATTCAAGAGCGATGTGATGAAGGCAGGTGCGATGTCATGAAGGCAGGTGCGATGTCATGAAGGTAGGTGCCATGTCATGAAGGCAGGTGCGATGTGATGAAGGCAGGTGTGATGTGATGAAGGCAGGTGCGGTGTGATGAAAGCAGGTGCAATGTGATAAAGGCACGTGAAATGTGATGAAGGTAGGTGAGATGTGATCAAGGCAAAGGCGATGTGATGAAGGCAGGTACAATGTAATGAAGGCAGGTGCGATGTGATGAAGGCAGGTGCAATGTGATGAAGTCAGGTGCGATGTGATGAAGACAGGTGCGATGTGATGAATGCAGGTGTGATGTGATGAAGGCAGGTGAAATGTGATATGGGAAGGTGTCATGTGATGAAGGCAGGCGCAATGTGATGAAGGCAAGTGTGATGTGATGAGGGCAGGCGGGGTGTGATGAATGCAAGAGCGATGTGATGAAGGCAGGTGCGATGTCAGGAAGGCAGGTGCCATGTCATGAAGGCAGGTGCGATGTCATGAAGGCAGGTGCGATGTCATGAAGGCAGGTGTGATGTGATGAAGGCAAGTGCGATGTGATGAAGGCAGGTGAGATGTGATGAAGGCAGGTATGATGTGATGAAGGCAGGTGCGATGTGATTAAGGCTGGTGAAATGTGATGAAGGTAGGTGAGATGTGATTAACGCCGGTGCGATGTGATGAAGGCAGGTGCAATGTGATGAAGGTAAGTGCAATGTGATGAAGGCAGGTGCAATGTGATGAAGGTAGGTGCAATGTGATGAAGGCAGGTGCGATGTGATGAAGGTAGGTGCAATGTGATGAAGGCAGGTGCGATGTGATAAAGGCAGGTCCAATGTGATGAAGGCAGGTGTGATGTCATGAAGACATAAGGAACTCCAAGCGAGAGTCACGGTACGAGAGATCAGCTATTGGCAGCCTGCGGTCCGAGAGACGGTCGATAGTACGGTCGTCCATCCGTCGTCATAGATATCGTTCTGTCTCAATAGCATAGTAGGGCATGGCTGAAAGGGTTGGCGGGAACAAAGGCTTTGCGACGGGAAGGGTGGGGTTCTTAGCTACCAGCGAATGGGAGCTGCGATTAGGATAGCAAAAAAATACATTGGATTTTGCACATGTTTGCAAGTAGGGTTTGAAAACAAAAAGGGATCCCAAATTTGGCTTGCGGAAACCAACCCGGGTAAGTGAACAACATGGGTGGGGAAAGCAGGTTCTCATACAACCATCTCATGTGTTACAAAAAAAGGGGTGCATCCCTAGTTCAAGCCCCAGTAAAGGCAGCCTAGTTTGATTAGTCTGCCCCTTATCGGACGGCTGGGGTTTCTTGACGCAATCCACGGTCACCCGCTGTCCACCCTCAAATTCTCACGAAGCTCATTGGGTGGAAAACAAGGTAGTGGATGGGGTCCAGGTTCCCCAACGCTTTGCGCTGGACTCCCAACGAGTATCGACTCTGCTACACATCGTTGTCGTGAGAGAGTTTGCTTTTAATGCCTTTTCTTCCGTTCTTTGCAAGCATACAATGAGCGGGAGCCTGTCATGGTGGGCACGCAGAGGCAGAGAGTCAATTTTAAAGAATGTCCTGCCAGCAAGGCATGGAATTTCTACTTCCACAATGATGTCGTAGAACCAGAGCAGTAGGTTACTGAGTCCAGCATTATCCGTCACAACAACCTGGCGGTATCTTCGCATACAGTTCGCTCAGTTTCAGTCAGAATACGTGTACCTTTCACATATATCTGCCTTTCGCTTTCCAGCTGAGCCTCCCGCGCGGTAAGTTTTTACAATCTGTCCGAGCCTACGAACCCATCCATCCGTCCTCGTCACTTTTCCGCTCCATAGATGTGCAAATGCGCAAGGTCTCACTTTGCTTCGTGATACACATGCATGTTCGCAAGCTACCATCATGGCCTTCAACCAACTGTTCAACTGTGTCCACAATCAACGCCCTGAGGAAGACGATGTATGACTAATACACATCATAAAGAGACAATGATTTTAACAAGTGTTTCTCGAGAGGAACACTTGGAAAATCTTTTTGAAGAGAGGATGCGTTCTATCATTATGATGTTTGCAAGAAATGTATTGGATCGATGAAAAACTGTCAGATCTAACAATCTAATGGCAGCAATATTTTTCACATTTTTCCTGTCGTTTGATCGGATAATTCTACACCTGAAGTGCTGTTACTAGGAACATAATTTGTTTTGTTCATCTACAATCCATTTCAAACACCAATGGAAGTGCAACAGAAACATCATTTCTTTTCTCCATAAATAGTAATCTACATCCACTAAAAGACAAGATGATGCCTACTAGTCTGCCACTACTACTTGGTCTTTGTTGTGTCCCTGGAATGTGCACACCGTATGACGGTTGCACACACCAAAAAAATGCGCATGGCTAGTTGCAAGGTGCATCGCACACCAAAAAAATGGAAGCAAGGCCGACGAGGTCGCCCCCGTTTTTTAATCCCTACCTCGAGGTCTTTTAAGCATAGCAAAAGTCGTAAAACACAAAGAGAGTGAGAGAGGGAGAGGGAGAGAGTGTGTGTGTGTGTGTTTGTGTGTATGAGTGAGAGAGAGAGAGAGAGAGAGAGAGAGATAGAGAGAGAGAGAGAGAGAGAGATAGCGAGAGAGAGAGAGAGAGAGAGAGAGAGAGAGAGAGA
>SZWC01001495.1:150435-170376 GCA_023375785.1 Penium margaritaceum
CCCTCCACCTCCTCCTCCTCCGCCTCCTCCGCCTCCTCCGCCTCCTCCGCCACCCCCCCCTCCTCCGCCTCCGCCCCCACCTCCACCTCCACCCCCACCTCCTCTGCCTCCTCCACCTCCTCCTCGTTCCTCGCCGCCTCCTCCGCCTCCTCCACCGCTTCCTCCCTCTTGGGTGTTCCTTGATGGCGCCGCCGATACTCGTGGTCCTCGGGCAGGCGGGGCTGGGGCCGTACTTTTTGAGCCCCAAGGCGGCGTTGTGCGCTGCGCATGGCTGCACATTGCGAGCCCGACCACCAACAATGAGGCAGAGTATGCGGCGGTGCGGTTGGGGATCGGCCTTGCGACAGAGGCGGGTTTGCAACATGTGCTCTTCGTGGGGGATTCTCAACTAGTAGTCAACCAACTCCGTGGCCGCTACAGCATCAAACTGGACCGCCTCCGTCTACGCCGTGACGCGGCTTTGGAGGCCACGCGGGGCATCCAGCGGACCTCGTTCCATTGAGTCCCTCGCGAGAAGAACGCCATCGCCGACCGACTGTCCAAAATGGGGTTGGCTCGGTCAGCACCCCGGCAGGTTGTGGTGGAGGATGTCCCTGAGGAGGTGCGCAGTCTGGGAGGGGCGGCCTTGCTGGATGCTGCCGACCTGGTGCGAGGGGGTTTGGAGGGTCTCCTAGAGGTTGGGGGAGCGGTCCGGCCAGTCCACGACCTCCTCATCTGCACGGCCTGGGAGTGTCTCGCGGAGATGTGCTGGGAGCGGCTTGGTGGGGTGGTAGCCGGCCAAGCGGGTGTCAACCACTCTTCTCTCATCTCGGCTCCTGAGGTTAAGCGGCGCGTGTACGGGGAGTCGCGCCGGAGGGCCGCGGCTATCTTTGAGCGTTGCTTGTCCTGGGTGGTGGTTCCGTCCCTTGACGCAGATGCCATGCGCATACGTTGGTTTCTCCTCCTCCACCTCCAGGTCCTGCTGTGTCGGACGGTGGCGTCGGAGGAGCGAGATCAGGGGCTGTGTTCGGGGCGCCGTCGTCCCGAACACGAGATTATACTGGAGCGTTGTCGGAGGTTTGTGCAGGGTGACTGGGCGGGTCTTGTGGAGGAGGCGATGGAGTCCACCAGGGCCGCATTTCGCCCTGCCCCTCCCGAGCGGCCTACAACTCGCCTATCGTCGGCGCAACGACTTGTAGCGGCAGAGGGGCAGTGGCGGCGTGCAGTTCGGATGGTGCACCGGGGTGCTCCAGGCCGAGGGGTGGAGATGCTCTCGGCGCGCCCTCCGGCGGCTGGTACAGAGAGCACTCGTCGGGCTCTCCAGGAGCGTCATCCTCCGTCGACATCCCCATTGGCCTCTTGGATCGATCCCTTCGTGCCCCCGGAGGGCCTTCTCCTCGACGCAGTCACGGAGGATCTAGTTGTGGAGGCCTTGCGGGAGGCACCGCGGGGCTCTGGGGCCGGTCCTGGGGGTCTGACTTGCGACATGCTCCGTGACCTTGTCCTTGACACCCCGGGTGGGCCAGAGTCTCTGACGGCTGTGGTTCGTCTCATCCTTGCCGGGGTGCTGCCGCGGGAGGCTGTCACGTTCTTGGGGCGCAGTCGCCTGGTTCCCTTGCTGAAGGGGGACACCGAGGAGGAGGGGGTTCGACCCATTGCCGTGGGTGAGGCATTGTTCCGGCTGGCTGGTCGGGTCTTGCTGCTGCGGGATAAGGAGAAGATCACAAAGGCGTTGCAACCTCTGCAGTTCGGGGTGGGCGTGTCAGAAGGGGCGACGCTGCTGGTGCGGGGGGTGCGGGCCATCTTAGGTGCGCATCCCTCGTTTCGGCTTCTCCGCCTCGACATTCGCAACGCCTTCAACGAGATTGAGCGCAACAGCGTGTTTGCAGCGGTGCGTGACAGGGGTCTCGGCTCTTGGGTGCCTTTCTTGCGACAGTTCTACACGTCCCCTGGGCAGCTGCTGTTTTTCGGGGTGAGTGCGCCAGCCGTCTTGGAGAGCCAGCGCGGGGTGCGGCAAGGTGACCCGTTGGGGCCTGTCCTCTTCGACTTGGCCCTTCTGCCAGTGTTGGAGGCGGGTGCGGCAGAGTTGCGTAGCCAACAGGGGGCTGCGTTGGGGCACGTCGGGGCCTTCCAGGATGACACCACCANTTGGCTTCTCCGCCTTGACATTCGCAACGCCTTCAACGAGATTGAGCGCAACAGCGTGTTTGCAGCGGTGCGTGACAGGGGTCTCGGCTCTTGGGTGCCTTTCTTGCGACAGTTCTACACGTCCCCTGGGCAGCTGCTGTTTTTCGGGGTGAGTGCGCCAGCCGTCTTGGAGAGCCAGCGCGGGGTGCGGCAAGGTGACCCGTTGGGGCCTGTCCTCTTCGACTTGGCCCTTCTGCTTGTGTTGGAGGCGGGTGCTGCAGAGTTGCGTAGCCAGTAGGGGGCTGCGTTGGGGCACGTCGGGGCCTTCCAGGATGACACCACCATTTGTGCCGAGCCGGAGGCCTTGGCCAGGTGCTTCTCCTCCATGCTCCGAGTGGCTAGCGACCAAGGGCTTCAGGCTCAGCCGAAGAAGTGTCTCTTATGGCGGCGGACAGGGGGGGCACTTCCGGGCGCGTTGGCCGGGATTCCATCGACAATGGAGGGGGTGGAGCTGTTGGGCTGTCCTATTGGGTCTGCTGGCTTTCGGAGGGGTTGGGGGGAGGAGTGGCTACGTGAGCAGACCCGTGAGCTCCTGCTGCTCCCGCAGCTAGAGGATCCGCAGGCGGCGGTGACGATGCTCCGGCTGTGCATTGTACCCCGGGCAGACTTCCTTGTGTGCGCTCTGCCCCCTGACGCCGACTGGCTGCGGGTGCTGCGGGAGTTCGATTCCGTAATGTGGCGTTCTCTCCTGGGCATCCTGGGGGTGGTGGAGGCCCCGCCAGAATCCCATGCTGGCGCTTTGCAGGGATTGGCGTGGCTCCAAGCGCAGTTACCGTTTGGCGCTGGGGGCATGGGCCTTTTTGCTGCAGCTCCAAGGGCGCACCTTGCCTACGCGTGCTCTTCTGCGACGTTGCTCCAGTCTCTACATGACCTCTTCGGCCCCCACCTTCCTGCGGCTCGTGAGATGGAGTTGTTGTGTCCTCTTTGGGAGGATCCTGTGGAGTACCTACCAACTTCCATTATCGCGCGCTTGCCCCCGCTCGAGGTCCTTTGCCAGTGTGCTGGTCGGGGGTTGTACCAGCTGCTCAGCCCGTCCTTCTTCCATTACCAGCGTCTGCAGTGGTTGGAGGAGGTGGAGATGGTCGGGGCTGCGCTGTTCCCGGAGGCGTGTGAGGCTATGGTGCGGAGGTGCTGGGCGGTGGGGTCCCGCGGGGCGGCTCTCTGGCTTCAAGCCAGCCCAGCGGGCCCTGGTGATCGTCTCTACTTGGCCCCGGCTGACTTTCGGCTCCACGCCCAGCTTTGGCTGGGTTTGCCACTGGGATATCTCTCCATCCATGGCGGTCATGGGCTCCTTCCGGTGGATGTCACGCACCGTGCGGGGTCTGGGCCGATTATTCGCGTCCACCATGCCATTCGGGACGAGTTGGCGGAGATTTGTCGCGAGCATTCCCTCCGTGCGATGGTGGAGCCGGAGGGCTTGCTGCCAGGGGGGTTACGCCCAGATGTCCTTGTGTTCGACTCGGCCCAGGGCACGGCGTGGGTGGTGGACGTTACCACGGTGGACGCCCAGTCGGACAAGGTGAAGGAGGAGGGGCAGGCTCTTTCGGCGGCGGAGGCCGCGAAGGAGAAGCACTATAAGGCCGCCCTTGCGCAGCTGCCGGGGTACCGGCTGCGCACGGTGGCTTGGGAGACCTTTGGCGGTCTTGGCCCGGATTGTTGGCGCTTCATCCGGCGTTTGGCGGCGTTGTGCCTTGAGAGGGGTCGGGGCAGGCGCAGCGAGCCTGACAAGCCGGGGTGGTCGGCGCGGGCGGTGTCCTTGTTCGCGAAGCGGCTGTCCGTTGCTGGGATTCGGCAGTAGTGTCATGTGCTCCGCGACTTCGGCTTGTGGCGTGGTGGACTGGACCCGGCACTGGGCAGTGGCACGCCTGTTGAGCTGCCGCGGCCGTGGCCCCTTGGCCCTGTTACGCTGTCTGACCTTTGCTACACTGTGCCGTTGGACGGCGAGGAGAGTCTCCCCTGTCCTTGACGCTTGTTTCCTTGCTTTCCCTCTCGTCTTTCTTGTGCCGTGGGTGGCGGCTTTTGCATGTTTCCATACCCCGTAGATGTGCCGGTCAGGGGCGGCATTTGCATATTCCTTCTTATTAACCAGGATTTACCTAAAAAAAAAAGGAGAAGTATCAGAATATGGGACCTCATCGATGCTTGCTTCAGTGACTAAGGTTTTCTTTTGATCTTGTCGGAATTATTCGGTGGAGTGTCATAGTGGGAATGCGAGGTATTAAAGTTTTCTTAGCACTCACGTTTTTCACGGTGGGCATTTGGAGTGAGTTTTTTAGCAATGGCCCTCAAAGGTATATGATGCATTTGGTGGTTGTTATAGCCATTTTTATGCCAAAGTAGCCACCGCATTCTTTTTGTGTGTAATTTTGGTATAATGTAAATTATTTGCAAGAACAATGGGTATGCGGCACAAGTACCCAAGATTCAACGTCCACAATGATATGTAACATTTTGTTCCCAAATAACCTCATTTTGGAACTCGGTTGGTTCCACACAAAATGGGTTTAAGTCCTCCGTTTGATATCCATTTGGATGCCATTAAATCTAGTTTGAAGCTCGAGTCGTGCTCCAAAAATTTTCAAACAATAATATTTTAAGAAAAAGTCTCTTGGTGCCACTAGCACTAGAGGCGAGGACGATTTCATCGATGAAGCCCCGGATTGACCGTGTCGGTGATGAGTTTGCCACCGTAGCATGATAAAAAGACCGGATTGAGCTCTAGAATATTTTTAAATTTTATGAACTATTCTCAAAACCTATTTTTTTATAAATGGTAAACAAAAAAGGAAAACTGACCATTTTCCCAGCATTCCACAAGGTGTTGTTTTCTAAGGAACAAGTTGTTCCATGCAATGAAACTGGCATTTGGAATGCAACGAATGGAAGTTACTTCAACACGAGAAATTTAACACCGACAGTGCCCAATTTCTCTATACGAACCTTAAAGAACGAGGTAGTTTTGTGAAAAAACCAGAAGGGATGGCCATAAAAATCCACGACATGGCTCAATGCGGTTGTACATGTGCTAAACAAGATTTTATTCTGCAAAAGGGCCAATGCTATGTACACCGGGTTACAAAATCACAACGGTGATGCACATTGAGACGAATTCTTGATTGAAAAAATCAAAAGCATTGTACGTGCTGCGACCACTCGACAACTCATCTACTAACTCCAACAATGTGAAACGTGCAGACTGCACAAAACGAGCTTCGATTGCACAAATATACGGGCATTGGCCACGTCATTGGCATAAGTGTCAATTACACTATTAGCGAGAACACATGTGCTGGTTGGAATTTGTATTTCGGTATCAAATACTGAAAAAGTGCTCGTTGCACTTTAATCACGGATGCCGAATGCATTCGTGGTGCTTGTGTCAAATGCACGGCTCATGGTTTAGAGAGATATGACCAAAACAAAGGCCATTTGCATATCCACATGAGTGCGGATTGCAACAAGGATCACCAAGGGTCATGAGTGCCGATGAATCATTTGTGCTTGGATTTGGACAAAAACAAGAAGGTGAGTGCTGATCGCACTCAACACACACGCAATGGTGGAAATCCCAACACGAGGGTCGATCGCAAGTCAAGTGTCCTTTAAACTTAGAACGTGACCAACATGGAAAAATGTAATCTTACAACATTCATGCGAGTGCCGAACGTACAATGACCATGAGTGTTGAATACATGACCAACGAGTACATCGGTTAAAATTTCCATACGAGTGCCACCGTTGACATAAATGTTTACTACACAATTGACAGAAGCTACGGGTTGCACTTTTGTCATGGGTGCCAAATGCACCACTGATGCGAATGCCGAACACAATATGGCCGTGAGTTCCGGTTGGACTAGCCATGTTAGTGTCGATGGTACAACACATGCTGTAAGTTTCCGATCGTAAAGATAATATGGGTGCCAATCTCATCCCATTGTATCAACTAGCAAGAACTAGGAACTTGTTGCCTCGTCATTGTAGCTTGTGATAGACCATAAAAACAAAAGCATACGATATATGTGCAGAATATATCTATAGGAAAGTGCATTAAGTGTGTTATTTGAGGCACAAGAAACACGTCATTTGAAATTTGAAAAGTATCTCAATGAAAATGAGGATGGTCGTACTGTCAAAATATGTGAATAAAGAACCAATAGGAATATGTCAATCACATATGGCTATGGCGATCACATGTATGCCCAAGCGGCGTAACAAAAACACAACAACCTCAGTCGTTGCCAATTGTGACGACCATTTGAAGTTCAAAACTTCACCTCTGTCGATTACGACATGGAAGGACATTTCCAAAAGAAGTATGAACAAAATTTATATGGATAAATCACATTGTTTATGAAGATGATTCCCTCAGATTTGGACCATGCTAAAGGTGGACAAACTCCTCGGTATCCATAGATAGAACTTACTACAGTAGCCCAGTCGGTTGAGCCCAAGTTCCACAAGATGCACGGCTTGCATGAAGGGTTGCTGTCGAGGTGGTACCTCTCCACAACATTTTCAATATGTGCAATCCAAGATCCAGACATCAGTCCCCTCGAATTACATCCACTTGTTCATGACCACACGTATGTCTACTAAACCTCTTTATTACCCATGGATTGGTTGGTTGAACTCAACCAAGCTCCGCCAAGTCCGTGCAACTTGCATGCTGGATTTATTTTGGGATTGGAAGGCACCAAGGTCCTAAAATGTGGTTTCTCAGCACAATTGTTTTTCCTTTCAAATATTGCACTCATGTTTGAAGAAGGCAACATTGGTTGTCTGGAACACGCAATTGTCGTCAATGTCCATCATTAGACATGACAATGCTCCGACCTAGATGATCTCGGTTTCAACCATCACCCCCCCATTTATGTCTGAAATGGGTACCGTAGGATGCTGCTCACGTCCTTGTCAAAAGCACCTTTCTTTTCACTAGGTTAGTTGAGATAACCAATCTCAACGACCATGGATTATATCCACAAACGAAGTATTCACCGTATGGTATTCACCAAACGGCTATATTATTATCACAATATTTGCGGTACAAGTTAGAAAAACACCTTCTGGGTGTCAATTCCATGTGATTGTGATCGAACACTTCCTAATCACATCCGGTGATCCTAGAACAACTAGTTCCTAAATACTTTTATGTTTACGTAATCACATCCAAGAGTTCCATTTAGGAACCCTCAATGGATTGTGATTGTCAAGTTACAACAATCTGTGTTGCTTCAGTGTCTTCTATTGTGTACATTTGGTACTTCCACTCAACAGAGTTTTTTTATATGCCTTATCCGAGGTACTTGTAGAGGGTATCACCCTCATCGAAGATGCTGACAAACCACCACCATTATTGATACCACCGTAGTGACATCCAAAAATATATTGTTCTTGCATTTGGTAATGTACATCAATTGAACCATCCCCAAAACCAAGGTACTTCAGACACTTCATCATGACCTTTCAGGTTAAAGAAACACATTTGACTACACTGAGATCATGATAATATAAGTGAGAGATTGATTTTGTTCCATGAAAATCAGATGTTGGCTCTATTTTGCACGTTGATATCGCATAAACGGTACTACACCATATGTTGGCATGATCAAAATCTATCTACATGATGTTTGAAGGGTGTGATGTACATTCACACACACACACACACACACACACACACACACACACACACACACACACACATCATTACTACAGGTGACTAGCCTGGACTAAAGCTCTCTGGTGCAAAGCTGTGACACAATATGGGGCGCACAGTGGTGGCAACACCGCCAATTTGTCAATTGGTGACCACATCACCAACACTAGCATTGTGGAGAACTTGATTGTAGTGATGTTTCATACTGTTACATTTTAAAATGGGACAGACACTTGGAGGAGTGCATGCTTCTAGCGTGGTGAGCCGGGTTGCTGATCTCACCGGACCACACGGCCACTTTATGCCGGTGTGTGAGAAACCTGCTAGAGCTCGTTCACTCCAGGTCCGGGTTTGATCAGTGGGTGGCGTTCAGGCCACACGTTGAGAGCCTCGCGTGGGTGGCCCAGTCAACAGATGCTTATCACTATGCTCACTCCTTACTCACTAACTACTTGTCTTTCTATCCTCTTGCGTAACGTGAGCTTGCCCCCGATCCATGGTGTCGCTCCCTCCACCTGCTTGCTTGCTTGCTTGCCTTTAGTCTAGCAACCACAGCTACCTACTGGTATCAAAGCAGGAGAAATTAATCCTCCTCGTGACAGTCTTGAGGCCTCTTTGGGTTACACACACATGACGGGTGATCGCGCACAGCTTGCTCACGTATGACGGCAGTAGCTTTAGTCGCTGCAGCAGCCTTTGCCTCATTTGCAGCACATAGTCACCGTCTCTTTGGCCATGCTATGCTCAATCATCCACAGCCATGATCGACTCGGTTGTACCAACGGCAACGGCACTTCTCCACCGCTGTCCATTTTACCACCAGCCATGTTATAGCCTCCGCACGCACGATGGCCACGCTGTGACAACGAAAGACTCACTTGATTCAGGAGCTGTTAGCGTGCACCGTCGTGCCAACAATTGGCACAGTCACTGCACCCACCGCAGCTGAACACACAACAGCCGTGATCTACGTGCTGCTCGGACTTCGTGAATGGCAGAGTTGCTGCCACAACATCAGCATTCTCCGCCACCGTTCATCTGAGTGTCAGCCGTGTTGCGGTTGCCGCACGTTAGTGGACCACACTGGTACCACAGCAGCTGCTCTCTCATCCGCATTCCTGCAGTAGCAGCATCTAGAGCATCCGCCTCACGCTGGGCCATATCCCCAGCTGCATCCGCTGCAAACTTTGCTTCTTCTCCATCTTGCGACCTCCTGAGTACTCTACAGGCCGCCCTTGTTTCTAGTGCCGATGTTGCTTCCACCTTTGCCGCCAGTGCATGTGCTGCTTGTGCACCAGCCAACAATTTTGCAGGCAGAGCAATTGAGGCATGCACAGCAGCTGTAGTTGTTCACGGCTCTCTGGCAGCTGCTATTGTTAACGTCGCCACTCAGATCACAGCCGCCGCAGATGCAGTTGCATCAACGGCATTGGCGGCAGCAACGGCACTCTCTAACGCTGTCAGCTCCAGTCACGCATCCACTACACAGGCATCAGCATTTCCCTCTTCATCATCATCAACGGCTCGTCACATCCAACAAATGGTCTCAACTGCTGCTGCCATCTGCGCCTGTCGACCGCAGCGCTTATGGGATTTTCCTGCCTCATCGTCTCAGCATTAGCTACTGTTGCAGTTGTAGCTTCCTCAGCTGTAGCTACTCTTCCACCACTGTTCTCCCTTCGCCGCAGTGCTTGGTGAGCTTGGTCTCCGCCTTTGTCCCTGAACCTGGCTTGTTTGTGCGTTCAGGTTCATTGCCTTATAGCAAACCCCTGACTCATCCACCACAAACTTCCTATGCCCACTTGGGCAAGGGAAACTCTGCCGAAATTATTTTGGCAAAGTCACGTCACCGGCATCATGCCGGTCAATAATGACCAATACACTGCCTTTTAGGCTGAGCTACAGCGCTAGCGCACAGCTCTGCAGGCTGCACTCAATGCACAACGTGCTGCTGAAGAAAAGCTGCATGCTGGAAAAGTTGACCATGAGGCCTACGCAGATCACATTGTTGACTTGGTCATTAACCGCCTCCAGCCTGCATTGCGTGGCACACCCTCGGCATCCATTGCTCCTGGCTTTGCTGCTGCCTTCTCCACCTCACCCGCTTCTACATCTGTTAGCACTGGCTCATCCTCCTCTGATCCTCTCGCATTCGTAGTCGCCTCTGGGGTAATCGCTGCCAAAGCACTTGTAACATCAGCACAACACAAACATCACTTTGACTCTAACCCACCTCACTTTGCGTCTCACCTCACCTTCTACACTTAAGAAATCCGCTTCAGTGCTTGGGCACAAGGAGAGTAGCTCTGGGAATACTATCACGAGCCCCATCCCTCTGCTGACCCTCCTTTTGTGCCTTTTGAGTCTGAGTCATCCTGCGTTGTGCGTGCCCTCATTCGTGCTGGACCCGACGGTCTCACTCACAAGATCGGGTCCTACAATGCCGACACTGCACACTGTACTCCTGCTAACCTGGTTGGCGCTTACAAGTTGATCAAACGGTGCACGATAGTGACTGGGCATGTCACCAAGAGTGTTCTCACTGTTCAGTTCAACATGCTCTCCATGCGTGCTAATGAGACTGCCTATGCCTACTGGGCTCACAGTCTTTGCCTGCGGCCGTACCTGGACAGCTCCTTCCTCTCCTCTTTATTGTCAATGGCCTCATCCCCAAACTCAGCGACATCTTCTGTGAGGTGAAGGCAACTGAGCTTGAACGCCTAGCCGCCATACCTATCCCTATGGATGCACCACTCGGCATCCGTGCCATGTGGGAGTTTACCTCCCAGCGTCTGACAGACTGGTGGATTTCGCTGCAAAAAAAATGCATCCCTCGTGCAGCCGTTGTAGCAGCTACCTCCGCACTCCCTCCTTTATCATCCTCTGCTGATGCCTCATCTTCCACCACCACCTCACCCATGAAAATCGTCTTGCTTGCCTCTCAGGGGGATGGTGGGCGTTGGGGCCATGGTAAGGGCAAAGGCCGAGGGGGTGTCACTGGTGGCGGACACAGAGGACATGGTAAGGAGCGCCTCCTTTGCTTCCTCCTCCTCCAACACTGTCACATGTTGGAACTGTAGAGACGTGGGCCATGCGGCACCGAAGTGCCCATATCCTCCTGATGATGCTCACCTTGCATCCTCCATGCGTGCGCACGAGGCACGCTCATCCAGGACAGGTGGCAGTTCCCTTCCTTCCTCCGCCTCCCCTGTCCATTCCAGATGTCCATCCTCCGCCTCTGCTACTACTGCTGCCTATAGCACCGCCATGGCTTCTCCATATCCGCCCCCTCTTTGAGGCTGGCCTTCGCGGTTTGGCGGCCCTGTCTATTTTGGGCCCCTTTTCAGGTCCTATTCTCCTCCACCATGGGCGTCGTCTACCTACACCTCTCGGCTCCCTGCCTCTAGCGTTGTCATCACCCCTAGCCCCTCCAACGACAAGCACCAGCTGGACTTTGCACTCTCTCATGCCCTCCACCAGAGACACCTTCGTGATCAGTGAGGTGGGAGTGTGCGCTTGGTTGAGGGAACACCTGTGTGTGATGTCACTACATCTCCCTGTGGTCCGTCTTTTGGTCATGTTAAGGGTTGTTCATGAGTTGATGTCCTGTGGATTGAGCAGTGGCAGTCATACAGCTTGCCTCATTGCCTTGCTGCTTGTGGTCAGCACCTCTCTCATCACATGACCTCTTGTTCCTCGTTTGTTTCTGTGGGTCCTGTTGGCTCTGTGCGCGTTGTTTAAACTGGCTCTCGTCAGCTCTTACGAGTCCAAGGAGTTGGGGTTGTCAATTGTTTTGGATCTGGGGGGAACTCTTCCTTCCCGATGTACGTACATGGTCCTGAGCTCAGTCTGCTCTCTATTATGACTTTAGTTGACCAAGGAATGGAATTCTCTTCCAGCCACGGCACTGCCTCTTTGTTGCATGGCACCATTGGCCGTGTTCTGATGCGTGGCACGCACTGTGACTGCTTGTACCGTGTGCCCTCGTTTGCTCCTCATCCATCCTCCACCGCCCTTGTTCATGTTGCACGTTCCTTCTCCACAACAAACACACACCTTCTCCATCACAGTCTCTGTCACATCCATACTACTACTGTTGACCACCTGCTACACGACACGCCTATTCATGATCTTGACGCCAACATGTTCCCTACACGTTTTCCCACTGGCTGCCTTGACTGCGCTCAGGGAAAAATGCACCATTCTCCATTTTCTACATCCGAGTCCCAAAAGTCCTATCCCCTTGGCCTCTTACATGCTGACATCATGGGTCCTCTCGTCCATGATGCTCTTGGGGGGGTTTGTCACTATGTCCTCTGCCTCACGGATGACTTTTCCCGCATGCAGTGGGTCTTTGCCCTTTGCCAAAAGAGTGACGTCTGTCACTCTCTCGAGTCTTGGTTGCAACAGGCCAAATTGGCCTGTGGTCGTCTCTTGAAAGGTTTTTGCTGTAATCGTGGTGGGGAGTTCATGGGCCCCACGGCCCGCTTCTTGACATCTTGCATGTATGGAACCTTCTGCTCCTTACACCACAACAGAACGACTTTTCTGAATTTCAGAACCGCACGCTTGCTGACGGTGTCTGTACTCTTCTCAGTGAGTCCTCCCTATCCCGTGTATTTTCCTTTGAAGCCATGTCTTACATGACGTGGGTCTGGAACCGTGTTCCCCATGGTCCCCTTCCTCGTCATGTCACCCCCTTTGAACGCTTGTACGACCGTCGTGCCAACCTCCGTCTTGCCCACGTCTAGGGATGTGTTGCCGCCGTCTGGTCTCCCAAGGGTTTTCGTGACGACAAACTCAACCCTCGCGCCTGCCTTTGCACCTTCCTAGGTGTCTCAACCATGTCCAAGGCGTAGCGCTTATGGGACTCTGACCACTCTCGCGTCATTGAGTCCTGCGACGCCCTGTTCTTCGAAGATGTATTTCCTCATGACCTATCTCATGTCCCTCCTCCCTCCTCTCTCTCTTTGCTGCATTGGCTTGGGGGAGGTGTGTCTGTTCGAGCCTCCAACCTCCGAGCGTTCTCTTCCCCTGCTCACACGGCATCTCCTGCCGTTCCGCCTGACATGGAGAGTGGGGACAAGGACTCTTCCTCCTCGGATTCCTCATCCTCCCGTAAATCCTGTAAGTCAGATACCTCCCAGAATTCCTCTGAGTGTGCATTCCGGCCATCCTCTGGCAGTCCCTCTGAGTCCACGCCTCGGCCACCTTCTGGTAGTTCCTATGAGTGTGCGCCCCGGCCATCCTCTGGCAGTCCCTCTGAGTCAGCGCCCCTGCCACCTTCTGGCGGTCCCTCTGAGTCCCTGTCCCGGCCATCTTCTGGTTGTCCCGGGTTCTCAGATTCGTTATCCACTCACCCAAAATTCCTTGTGCACTCCACTCCCAGCTCATCCCCTGAGTCTGCACGATAGGGTGTAGACACCACCGGAGGTAAAACCCCTCAGGTTCCCCATCTTGATCCTGAGCCCTACACACGTTGGGGGAGATTGTGTGCTCCTCCGTAGACCTCACACTCTTCTCAGCGTCGCTCACGCTCGTCTGTGGCGCTAGCTGATAGTGCTTCCACTGGCCTTTTATAGGCCCCACAGTCCTTTTAACAAGTCACGCGCTCTAGGGCGTCGTCCTCCACTGCTGGCCCCTCAGTTTGTCCCACTGGCCTTGATGCACTAAGCCTGTCCGTGAGTATTGTTCACCCCAACTCAGCAGTCGGCTACACTCTTGTAGCCCATGAGTTGTACAGTGCTCTTGAATCTCCCGTCAGTTATATTGCCTCATGCTTCGTAGCCTTCGTCTTTCCTACACTCCCCTTCGAGCCTACCACAGTGCGGCAGGCTTGTGAGGCTGCTGATACTGACCTCTGAGAGAAGGCCATACAGGAGGAATTGATTGCCCTCCAGCAGCATGACGACTTTGAGCTTGTGGACCTCCCTGCAGGCCACAAGGCCGTCTGTGCCCGATGGGTGCTTTGGCGGAAGCTGAAGCCCGATGGGAGAGTTGACTGGTACAAGGCTTGCCTAATGGCTAAGGGTTTTTCCTAGATCCTTGGGATTGACTTTGACGAGACCTTCGGTTCTGTCGAACAGGTATACCACTGCCTGAGCGCTGTTGAGCCTTGTCGCCCAGCACGACTGGGAGCTGGAACAGATGGATGTCAACAACACCTTCTTCCATGGGAGGCTTGATGAAGAGATCTACATGGTCCAGCCACCAGGGTTCACCGATGGCACTAACAAGGTCTTACGACTGCGCAAGGTCCTTTATGGGCTCAAGCAGTCATCGCGTTGTTGGAACATGGAGATCTCCTCCACTCTCGAGCACGGAGGTTACACTCGCAACACAGTTGACCCAGCACTCTTCTTGAGTGCTCCCTTAGAGCCATTTGTGGCCATCCTCGTCCATGTTGATCACCTGCTCATCGCCTCTCCCATACCACAGTTGTCCCAACAGTCAAGGACCTACTGCAGTCCACAT
The DNA here is from genome assembly GCA_023375785.1 of Penium margaritaceum. NCBI lineage: Eukaryota > Viridiplantae > Streptophyta > Zygnematophyceae > Desmidiales > Peniaceae > Penium > Penium margaritaceum. The sequence goes on from SZWC01001495.1 coordinate 164,732, forward strand.
ACAAGATGAAGGAACTGGGTCCTGCACAAGTGTTTCTCGGGATGGAGCTTGAGCGTGACCATCAGCGACACACTCTACATGTACACCAAGCTGCATACATCCACACACCGGAGGAGCACTTTGTCTCCCTGCTTGCAGACATTCCCATTGTGTCCACACCGATGAGTCCAGCAACACAGCTGGAGGAGACTGTCGATGTCACCGGCTACCTCAGTGTGGTCGGCTCCCTCATGTACCTTGCGATCACTACTCGGCGGACGTGGCCTTCTCGGTCAAATTCATGGCCGAGTTCTCCCAACAGCCTCAACTGACTCACCTCGAGGTAGCACGGTGTGTTGTTTGTTACGCACTGTCCACTACACGTGTGGGACTATGCTATCGAGCTCAGCCCTTTGTGGTGGTAGACGGGTACACAGACAATGACTGGGCACATGATAGTGATGCTCGCAGCCGCACCGGCTACATCTTCCTTGTCGGCGGTACTACTGTCTCCTAGAAGAGTAGTAAAAAGGGTTCTGTTGCCCGGAGTTCCAGTGAGGCAGAGTACGTGGCACCTGGCGCAGGTACGTGTGAGAGTGTGTGGTTGTCCCGCTTGCTGCAACAGTTGTGTGTCTCCATCCACTACATCACTTTACGTTGTGAAAACCAAAGTGCAAAAGCAATCGCCGATCACAGTGGCATGCATCATTCTCGCACAAAGCACATCAACATTGAGCATCACTTTGTACGTGAGCGCATTGCTACTGGAGAAGTTCAGGTTGTCTAGGTCGACACTCGTCAGCAGCGTGTAGACTTTCTTCCCAAAGCTTTCAGCATTGGCATGTTGAAAGCGGATGTGCATGCTGTTGGCCTATTGCGCTCTCGTGATGCCCCTGGTTGATATCAGTCTTGTGCATCTCGTTGTCTTGTGACGTGCTTCTTGTCTTATGTGTGTGGACTGTTCGTCTGTGGGTCATGGGGGAGTGTTGGTTGTGGCTGTGACGCACGCAAGTGACCTCTTGAATCCACACACACATACACACACACACACACACACACACACACACACACACACACACACACACACACACACACACACATTATCATTAGTGCAGGTGACTAACCTAGACTACAGCTCTCCGGTGCAAAACTGTGACACAACATGGGGCACACAGTGGTGGCAACATCGCCAATTTGTCAAGTGGTGACCACAACACCAATGCTAGCATTGTGGAGAGCTTGATTGTAGTGATGTTTCATACTGTTACATTCTAGAATGGAGCACAGACTTGGAGGAGTACATGCACCACACACACTCGTGATCAATGTGGTTGGATTCTTGCACAATTGCTTGCTTCTAGCGTAGTGAGCCGGGTTGCTGATCTCACCGGACCACATGGCCAGTTTATGCCTGCGTGTGAGAAACCCGTTGGAGCTCGCTCGCTCTAGGTCCGGGTTTGATTTGTGGGTGGCGTCCGGGCCCCACTTTGAGAGGCTCACATGGGTGGCCCGGTCAACGGGTGCTTATCACTTTGCTCACTCATTACTCACTAACTACTTGTCTTTCTATCCTCCTACATAACGTGAGCTTGCCCCTGATCCGTGGCATCGCTCCCTCCACCTGCTTGCTTTCTTGCTTGCCTAGTCTAGCAATCACAGCTACCAACAAACGTATGATGAATCTTTGGTGAAGATTCACAAACACTTATGAAGATTTGTACGTGTCTCATCTTGGCAAGAGCCAAGGGATCACACGATGAATAGTGGATGTTGTACACAAATAACCATAATCACAAAAACCACAAGTGTGTGGTGGACTGTGTGTAAACGTGACTTAACCGTGTTGCAGATGACAAGAGTTTACACATGTAGTCTTGTTTGCGCTTCTTGTCGCATGGTTTACATCATGAAGTGCGCGATGATCAAACCTTTATGAGCAAGGACGAACCGGGACGGTTCGGAGCAAAGGCGGAGGAATGTAGCGTATGGACCATCTTTATGGTTGAAAATGGTTGTTGAATAGTTATTGGGTACTTCGGGTACTTGAGGCTCACGTTTCAAGGAGCCAAAGCTCGGAAAATATGTATGGGCTAGAGTCTAGTTTGACTCTAGCATGGAGAAAAGTAACCCTTGGCCAGATTCGAGGCGAAAGGAGTGGCATGATGGAAAATCCATCACGTCACTCCTCCACTCCTAGAACGTTGCTAGGGTCTTGTTTCCACGTTGCTATGCCACGTGGAATGATAGCGTTCTAGGATGCATGTTTGCAAAAATGCCCTATGACTACTACGTCTGTTTGTGGCATGGTTTGCGTAAGCCAATATAGCTGAGGCGACAGTCTGCCGACCCTCATTGGACTACACTTTCTGAGGGCCTAAGTTTTGGGTTCAGATTATTCACAAAATAGTTAACAGCTGTTACATATGGTCTGGAACTGCAAAAAAAAAGTATACGTTTTAAAAATGCATGAAATCCTGGAGTTCTAGGCATCTTCTCTGAAAAGTGGGCATGGCGTGGTCAGTGTTCTACCTTTGTGGGGTTGGTAAAAAAGGTGGGAAATCGGTGTTATTCGTGAGGGAAGTGGGTAATGCGGCAGTCTAGGGCTCAAAACATGGATACAGGGAAATTATTCCATAACGGTTGTAACGGATTCGACGGATTCCTTGACCGACTAGGCCAAAACCGCGGTGCTTGAGGGTCTCTGATCCTGAAGCCATCCCGTCTAACCGCCCACAGTCCCAGGTGACCCCGCTTGAGCCACGTGGCTCCTTCGACCGGTCAGCGTGGCACTGCCATGCTACACTCCCCCCCGGCTAGGAGTGAGAGCCGCCTCGGCATCTTCGGTAATCCCGTCATGGGATTCGAGCCCTGGAGCTCTCATACCAATGTAACGTGTCAAGTCTCCAACTCCTGCTCTGAAGTTGTCGTCGGAGTTTGTAGAATGGCGTTTCCACGCTACAACGGTCTTCTTGCTAATAACAAACGGCAAAGTTCCTGCAGCATCTCTAGAAAATTCTTCGGGCTTGTCGTTGGACACAATGATGTACCGCATGATCTCCTAATGGCTTTTACTTTTCCCTTCACCGGACGCGCTCACGTCATCCATTGGAGTTGGCCACTGAAACGTAAAACAATGGGTTACCATGTAAATAAAAAAGTTGATACCTTTCCAAATCCTGGCGATACAAGGCACTGCATAGCCACCTGTGTTGTGTGCACCTTGACCTGATGCGATGTTATGAGAGATGCATGGCGAGGGGTCCATGCTCTACTATGAGCACACTACAGCAGTCGGCATGTGGCTCATGCTATACGCCTGCACAGCTGCATGTGTATGGTAGTACTCTATTGGTCGGACACTTGGTGGGTTGTACCAGTGTCACGAGGAGACCATGTGATTGTGTGTCTTGGTGTGTGGCCATACTGCGTGTGGCATGTGCATGCGAGCTGGATTGCTCATAGTGGTCGAGACCCGGACACGTTGTGAGTTGCACCCGTGCTACGAGTAGATCCCCCTATGATCATGTGTGTTGGTTGATGTTGCTATTGTAGGCGGCATACGGACAACTGTTGGATTGCTTGTGGCGGTCGAGACCCAGGCACTGGCACTGCCAGTGTCACGAGGAGACCCTCTTGTCGTGTGACTCGTGTATGATGTGCATGACTCCTCGGATGGTCGAGACCTGGACACTTGGCAGGGCGTTCCAGTGTCATGAGGAGACCCTCTGACCTTCATTCTGCTTCAGAGGGACATCGGGCCTAGCCTTTGTGCTTGGATAGGCAGCAGATGTCTGTGTATGTGTGTGTGTGTGTGTGTGTGTGTGTGTGTATGTGTGTGTGTGTGTGCGTACGTGTGTGCGTGCGTGCGTGTGTGCGTGCGTGCGTGCGTGCGTGTGTGTGTGTGTGTGTGTGTGTGTGTGTGTATGTACACGTGCGCGCACGTGCTGTTGACTTGTGTAGACCGTGGCTTTGCATGCGATGTTCCGTACCTTGACTCACTTGTTGTGGCGTTGACAGCTATGTCAGCCATGGGGAGTGTTGGTTTGTGTGGCTTCACGACCGACGCCGATGGATTACCCATATACCCCACGTTAGTGGTATGGGATGGAGGAGAGTGTTGGTTATTGTCACAAACACACGCAAGTGCCCTCTTGTCTCCATTCATACACACACCTCACCACTGCAGGTGATTGATCTGGATTAAGGCTCCCTGGTACAAGACTGTGGTGCAGCATGAAGAACAGAGAGGATGTGCCTCCCTCAAGCTGCCAAGTTGTGGCTTCAGCACCAGTCTTGTCACATGCCTTAGTTTAGTAATACACTCATACTAAAAGGGGATACAACTTGTGGGAATGCATGCTTGTTAGTTGATTGCATGCTTGCATGTTCCTAGAGTGGTGAACCGGGTTGCTGATCCCTNGGAGCTCGCTCGCTCCAGGGTCGGGTTCGATCCCTGGGTGGCGTCCGGGCCCCACGACGATTGTCTCGCGTGGGTGGCCCGGTCAACCGGCTCTCACCACCTCGCTCACACTCACTCTCGCTTGTTAACCTGTGACTTGTGACTACACTTTCTAATTCGTGAGCGTTCCCCGATCCATGGCGTATGTTGTTGCTCGTCACTTGCTTTCTTGCTAGCCCAGCAACTACGCCTACCTACTGGTATCAGAGCAGGAGGGCTGTCCCTCCCGCCGCGACGTCCTGGGACCTCATGAGCCTCATGCGCTAAGCGCCGGGTGATTCCCCACAAGCCACAGTGCGAGACAGCGGCGGCCTAAGCAGCAGCAGCGGCGGTCATTCTGTACAGCCGTTTGCATGACACTCGTGCATCTCAGCACGAGATCTTGGCAGCTTAGGCAGCAGCAACAGCTGCCACTCTGAGAGGCTTCTCACATCGAGCGACGGGCAACCCCGCTCAAGCCACGGCACAAGGCCGTGTCGACCTAAGCAACAGCAGCAACATTCTGTGCAGCTGTTAGCACCGAACGACAGGTGGTCCCGAACGAGCCACAGCACAAGACCGCGGCATCGTTGGAACCCCCCCCTGCGCCATTGCCAAACATCACACTCGCAGATCTGAGCGCGAGACCGCAGCAGCTTGGACATCAGCAGCAGCCGCCACTCAGGGCAGCCGCTGTCATCAACCTACGAGTGATCCCGAACGAGCCACAGCACAAGGCCATGGCGGACCAAGCAGCAGCAGCAGCAGCCGTACCTTGCAGCCGCTGACTTCGAGCTCGTGACAAGTAGCAGCGTAGGTGACAGTCTAGACCGCCGTAGCAGTCGCCGCTTTGTGCAACCGCTGACTTTGCAGCACTGATCTCAGTCCCAACACTGCAGCTAGGCAGCATCAGCAGCAACCACTCTGTGCTGCTGCCAACATCGCATTCGTGTACTTCAGCGCGAGGCCGCCGCAGCTTGGACAGCAGCAGCAGCCGCTTGGGCTCAGCCGCTTAGCCGCTTGGCATGAGAAGCAACTTAGGTGGTAGTCTGGGCAGCCGCAGCAGCCGCCGCTCTGTGCAACTGCTACTCTCACAGCCGTGACCTTAGCCCCAACCCTGTAGCCAGACTTGATCCCAGCACGCTCTCGATCACCGCGGGCTGCCCTGAGGCAGCCCATCAATCTGTACACTGGCTTCTCCACCTGAGATCGAGCCAGCACCTTCGTC
>SZWC01001495.1:198666-209001 GCA_023375785.1 Penium margaritaceum
TTGGTTTCCGTGGTTGGTCGAATTTCTTCAACCTGCGGCTGTTTGGTTGAGTTTCTTGGTTGGAATATCGAGTTTTTCACGTGGAAACCTGTTTTTACGTTTTTAAACCACCTGTTTTGAGCTCAGCACATGTGTTGTATGACACATGTATCATCCAGCACATGTGCTGGCCGTGCTCGCCTGTATCCGCCGTCCGTTCGCCTCCATCTCGTCCTGAGCAGCCGCTGGCCTATGCTCATGCAATTCTCGATGGTATGGGGCACATCGCCCGCACCATGGCCTATCCAAGCGTCCCTACAAGCCTCGCTCGGCTCGTGCACGATCGTCGACGCACGGTCCAACCACTGTTGAACCGTGGTTGGACCGTGGTTGGGTCCTCGCTCCTCCCTCGCTACCCGTTCAGCTGGCCGTCACCCTAACCCGTCGCAGATATCCCGTTCCGCCGGCCGTCGCCCCAACCCTTCGCCATCACCCTAGGGCCTATTTTGGGGGAGGTCTCGTATGATTGCAATCTGCAGTCTTATGCTGGTGGACCGTGGTCCAACATGCAAACCTGCAAACATTGCACGAGAAAAAATAATCGGGAGGAGTGCATTGTTAAAACTGCAAGTGGCTCGACTTCAAATGTCGCAGTGACGTTCAAACAGCCATGTTCAACGAGCGGCCGCATACAAACCTGCGATTTGCACTGAGACCACAAATAGCAATTCGATGCGACACTTCCAAAACAGAACCCTAGTATTTTTCCCGCAAATTTCGTCGCTATGATTGAAAATTGCAGATCCCAACCACGCTAGACAATGCAGCAACGTCGAAGCCTCCGATTTCGTTGGTTGCCGTGGTTGAGTTCAACCAACCAGGCGCACCCCTTGTGGGCTTTGCCGGAGCAACCTCGGGCTACGCTGGAACTTGCATCCATTTGTTGCTGCAGGGCTGCCGTCCAAGACATAACCGTTAAACGTCAGCGATGAGGTCGGAAACCGTCAAGTTTTGGTCGGACCGAAAAGACAAAGGAGGTTGATGTACGAGCCGCAGAATTGATTGCCCCCTTGCTTGTGCCCATGCTGCGTCTTGAAAACGCCGGATTACGATGCCAGCAGCCAAATGATTAGAGCTAGAATGTGCAAGAGTTCAACTTTCGAACAGATATATCTAAAACGTTAGAATGGAAAACCACTATATCCAGCTCTATCTCTATGCCAGATCACCTACATGCGTTGCTGAATGAGCACAGCAAGTAGTTGCAATTAGGCTCACGATAATATTGATAAATTAATCAGAAAAAAAAACTTCTCAATTTTTTAACCCGCTGATTTTTAATGCAAACCACTTTCAAATGGTACCCAAGTTTGCTTTCAGGTTTGAAAGTTTTACTTTTGCGCGTGCTCTTCATGGGCTACACTATGAAGGCCCCAACTCTCACAGTCTTACATTCCCCATGGAAACCCCTCAAAGGGGGGTTTTGATTCCTTTTGAGATTAAGGTGACGTCAGCATGATAACACTACATCCAACGAGGCATAAGAATTATGAGCCCAAATTAAAAGTTGGTTGTTGTTTCATATAACCAATGGTTATGCTTTTCTTGTAGTTTTCCATTCTGATTATCACGTTCATTTTGTATCCCTCATGCATTTCAAAGCATTATCACCAATCTTCTACATACGTCCTCCTCATTTCCACACACCTTCATAAATATTTTTTTATGTAAGATCAACTGTTAGCTCACTCATTTTCATTTTTACCCTATATATTCATAATTTAATCCGTAAATGAACGGCTGGAGCAAAAAAAATTCCAAACATGGGTTTTGTGATGTAGCCTTCATGGTCCCCATCACAACAGCCGTTGGATTAGTGTGCAGGGTCGCTTGAAAGAAAGGGCGTCAAAACAAGATGGAGAAACAAAACAAAAATTACAAAACATGCCCAATCACGAAGGTTGGTATTTTACCATTGTTAGTAATTTTAATGAAAATATGGGAATTCAGATCATAAAACATTTTTTTTATGATTGGAATGGGAGTATCGTAACTCATGATGTAAGGACATGGAAGTGTCTCAATTATCAGTCTCATGGACACTGATACCTTAAGCTAAAACTGAGAAGAAGAGTGAAAATACGGGTTTTCTTATGTGAACTTTTTTCACATAATAAAAACCAACCCAAACATTTTTCCATACCCAAAATGTTTAAGTTCCATCACAATATAAAAATTGGTGTATATATACCCAGATATACATCAAATACAAAAATTTAAAGTAAAACGAATTGAGATTAATTAACATAAACAGAAATAGGTAACAAGTTCAAAATTGTTCGTCATGTGACTCTATGTGACAACACCAACCATGCAAGAACTTAAGAAAATCATATAACTCATGTTCCTCAACTCAATTTCAAAAATTTCATCCTATGAATTTCAACCTCTTCCGTCATTGATTATTTGGATTATGTAAAATTGTTATGTCTTTTTTGCAAACTTTCTAAATTCTGTAAAACAATATCGGAAGCTACAGAATTTAGAGAATAAAATGTCATTGGAACTAAACATTTTCAGCTTATTGTTTCCACTCATTAAGAAAGATCGGGAGTTCTGGATGAGCTATCAATATTTAAGTCGATTACTCAATTTTTACCATATGGCTACCAGATGTTCCATATACATTTCTTCAAAAATCGTATTTGTATTCTTTTTCTGAGAATTCTATTAAATATGGGAGACTATGGATAGGGATATGTAATTTTTGAGGTATGGTTAATTGTGTTCCTTTCATACACAACACATTTCGTGTATTATGTATGTAAAATCACGTAGTTTCCATGAACTTTTCTTAGAAGGTAATTATATTCTGTTCACGTAATAATAATGTATAAGATACCCGTATCATGGTAACTGAATTGAATAAATAAACTTCGAAAAATAAATATATGACAGTCAGGGAGGAATGCTAAATATACCTTCATCTGACTTGAAGTGTTTTGAGAGGTCTAATGTGAAGCGTTCTATCACTTTCTGATTCCGAAAATTCAATAAAAAACGTTTCCTTTCAAGAGGAATTCAACGATAACTCAATCTTGGACTTCTCTATGACAAAATACAGATTTCGCCCCCCTCCCCCAAGCCCCCCTGCCCAAACCATCGAATATATTGTGGAAGTTTCCTAGTGCATGGATTTCATAGTATCCTGTTTTGTACACTAGTGTATTATGTACACTAGGGAAATTTTTCCTTCTCCTTTAGATACACGAATCATAGACAATATCCTAATCCTCTTTAGCTTTAGGGGGGGCATATAAGATCCGGATCCTCCCCCTAAAGGGTAGATTGTATTGGCAGAGTGTACTTGGGTGGTGTATTCCATTTTGTTACAATAACAAATAAAAACTACACAAATGTTTTACGTCTCTGACTACCGATGTAGAAAGATCGACAAGTTTTTATCAAAGATCTGAATCATTGACATGCAATCAAAGATCAACGATCAAAGATAAACAATTGGAGTACAATCTACAATTAATGATCTCATTTGTTGACTTTCAGATTACGTCCAAGTGTGGGGGTTGCAGTCTGCAGAACAGCCGTCCGTTGTCGGAATCTCACCACCTCCCACCCAAACCCCTGGTTTACTGGGCTGATGAATCTAGGGCGTGTATCAGGCTGCATTGACATTTGTGGAGTAGTATCTCATGTTCAATATAGTTTCTTTTACGTTTCCATGAGATACATGGACCATAGACATTGTTCCAATACGCTTCTAATTCTCTTGGGGGGGAGGAGGATATAAGATTTGGTTCCCCCTAATACTGGATTATATTACCTCATTGTAGGTTGTCAATGTATCACGTTTCACTTGAGAGAAAATGTAATTCACTAATGCATATTGACTTGTCGACTGCCGAGGTACGATTATCAACAATCAATTATCGAAAAATAGATCGGAAAGGAAGATCGATGGTCTTGTTTGTCAGATATCGGAGGTCATCAATGTGTGGGTTTTGGAACTTGTGGAACTGTCAGCATGTTGTCAAGGTATCCCACCCCCACCCCCCAAAAAACCCGTTGGTGTATGCGGCCAATGCAGCTGGGGCGTGTATTGCAGTGTATTGAAATTTGTACACTAGTGTCTCATGTACACTTGAGTATTTTTTATATGTCCATGTGATACATGGACCATAGACACAGTCCCAATACTCTTCTAATTCTTTGGGCGGGGGGCGAGGACATAATATTTGGATGCCCCCCCCCCCCAAATGCTTGATTGTATTGGCTTACTCTTGCTGGTCACTGTATCCATCATTTGGGGAGAAAAGAAAAGTAATTCATCAATGCATCTCGACTCGTTAACCGCAGATGTAGGATTATCGACTATGGAAGAAGCCATTTCAGAATTTGTGAGTTGTTTGAGTGGGGGGATTCAAGATTTCCCCCTGCGGTGGAAGGGAACCTACTGGTTCCTACTACCCCGGGGCCTAGTAGGAGCCCAAACAAGAAAGAAACCATTCTAGATCCGGTTATGATTTGGGTATGCGTTTGATCCAAACATTGAGTTTTGAGTGTTGTGTGGGTGGGTGGATATGATAATACATCCCCACGATAGATTCAAACCTCCTAGGCCAAGTTATAAATTCAAACCTGGTGGGCCAAGCTATTGTGGGGCTAAGTAGGTTCCGGGTAAGGAAAAAAAATACAAATCAAGAACCTGAACGTAACATCATGCCGGATTTTGTTCCAATGAGTGCCATGTCCTGAAATATGCCGGGAGAGTCCTGACAGAAATAGCACCCGGCACATTTTTTCCGAATGTATGTCGTCTTGAAGGAACTAAACATGGTGTTGAGAAAGACAACCATGGTTTTTAACCAATATTGAGTATTTATGTAAATGGTCCAAGAAGCTTTGTGTATTTCATCATACGAATGAGTTCTTATTTGTATGAACACATGTAGAAAAAAAGGTTCAGGCATAACTTCGAGGCCTTTTTTAACACGTTAACTACATTAAGCGTGTTGTTTTCACAAATAATGTACCACAAATGTAATATTTCTTGTAAGTATCGGGTTATTGTTAAAGTTGAATAAAAATTCCCTACCTATACCATTTGTTATGGTGCTAGGGACTCCATTTTGTTTGATGTCATTTTTAGAACAATATTGTTATTTTTAGATTAGGTAAAGTTGAAATGATGTGAAATAATATTTCTAATCATAGGGAACTTGTGAAGCAGCAGAAGTAAAGAATCATGAAATTCCTGGTTTAGTGAATAATGTTTGTAAAAAAAGGCAGTGACATGTCTCACCATTGCTTAATCAAAATCACAGAATTCAAGGTAACACGTGTAATTTAACTCAACTTTGCTTTTTTTATACCATATGCTAAGACTTTGTAAGTTGTAATGTTGAGTTTTATCGTCTCTAAAACATGTTGTAGGTTTCCATAGAATTGTTTCCTAACCAGTGAGTCTATCTAGAATCATCATTTTGTAACCATCGAAACGCATCACGTTAACATCTTTGTGGAATGGTGTAATGAATTGAAAGCTGAATTAGTAACAATACAAAACATCAACCATAATTACAATTTTCATGTAAACATTTTCCTGTTGTTTTATGTGAAGAGTAGCTTAATTGATGGGTTTTCTCCATCTCTAGTGTTAAAGTCTGCCATCAAGCATTAGCATACACTAAGACCATCCATCGATTTGTTTTCATGCTAAGACTCAATGTTTTATCCAAATTTGGACACAAGTGACTTCCTTCATGAATCCTCGAATGTTTTAGACATAGCTATAAATGTGGATGACACAAGGTCAAAATTCTATGTAGTACTACTTGGAATTGGATGAATTTACATCCACAAACATATTGATAACATGGACTGTGTAGCACATGTTACACATGAGTAAGTTGCATGTCATGTTCATGTTCTTGCGGAGTTATGGCGTTCCATTGAATAATGTTCCATTCATCACACATCTATTCTGTCCAACGATTGTACGGGCAACATCAAGGATATTAAATCTCAAAGAAGTTTAAGTTCATGCTCTAGTTATCACATTTACCTGTTTCATTTTTAGGTGAAACCTCAAACAGTGTTGAAAATAAGGTTTAGCTTTTCATAGAAGTTCTTCATGTGATAAATCCCTTGAATATCTAAATGTTTGCAAGATGTAAAAACATTTGCCAATGAGTAAGTGTTTAAATTCTTCTTGAATCTATGATAATCCATCCCTTACCATTCGTTTGTAGATAAAACGTGATAAAACATGACCAGATTTATGTTTGGGAAGAATTTTACCGAATTTTTCCACATGCAAAGGCTTATTAGCTCATCAAGATGTCCAGTGTGCGCCTTACAGATATGGCCATATTGTTGGAACAAAAGGTGGTCAACAAGTGGTGAAACGATTTTGATATTGTCCATGAATGTCATTCAAAACTTCAATCTCTTGAAAAACTGAAAAACTCTCTCTAGTACTTGAGGTTATCATCTCACCATGAATTGGTGATAACTATAAAGGTGAAAAAGTAACATTTTCTTAAAGTCCGAGCCTCACCAATTTGATGCAAAATATTTTTAATACATGGTAGAAGAGAATAATTGTTTATTATTCAATTCTTGATAATGGATAAACATACATATTCTTAGTTTGCATATCATAAATGGAATAAAAGGTGAAATAAAATCCTTTCGCTTGTGGAAGCCGAGGCCACATGTTTGTAGAAAACTAGTTTAGTAATATTTTTAACCTCATGAAGGTAATGATAGTCCATTGAAAAGGCTCAAAATAAATCTCATGGGGCATGACTGTTTAGAATTCGTAAACAAGTTATGCCACTATATATAATAACATTACAGAAATTGAGGATGTATTATTCTATGACATAAAAATGGCCAACAAGTCAACTATCATGTTTTTCCTCTTATCTTGATTCCACATGGATGAGCTACTTAGAGGCTATACATCATACATCATGCATTGCAATAAAGGTAAAATTTTAACCTATTCATTTCATTCCTTTATTCCTCATTTTATGGATTTCTATTGCCATGAATGATGGTTTAAGTACCAAACACTTGCTCATAATTGTGGTAACATGCCTAGTTTAGTCCTCCTACTCTGTACTCAATCTGTTGCATCATGCATCCTAGATTCTTTACGAGACGTACTTCTCGCAATGATTTCTAATTTTCCTAGGCTACACTCGGCATTTGCTTGTGTGGCTTTCATGCATTAAGTGTGGTTTGCCATACTCTGTGGCAAACCACGCGCGCTACAGTAGGCGGCCTGATAGGCGTCAGCCTCGCTCGCTCCATTTTCTCATTCTTTCATTAAAAAATCATTTAATCCTCTCCATCTCCGTTGTGCATATAACTCTTGCCTCGATCCCCCTCCTCTTATGACTCTCAAGAGCACTCCCCCTCACAGCTCTCGAGAGCACTCCCCCTCACTGCTCTCAAGAGCATTCCCCCTCATCTCTCGAGAGCCCTCCTCCCTCATTGAATCGAAAGCCAGAGTCAGCCCCGCGACTAACTTCCAGCGTTTCCCCTCACAGTCATTGAGAGCCACCCATCGTTCAATGGTGGCTTAGTTTTAACCCGACACTTAGCTCCCGTTTCTCCCCTTCACCCTCTCCTATTCAACATGGCATCAATCCCATTAACCGGTCTGTGGTCATCGCTCCTGCCATTTCCTCTTTTGCTATCCCCATAGTCAATGCCGTCGACCATCATCGTTACCACCTCCACCGCTGCTTCCACTGTCGCTTCCGTCGACGCCGTTTCCGCCTTAGCCGCTCGGCCCCATTGCTGTCTCAGCTAGTGCGTTTCTCTGCCCTCGCCGTCCTTGTCGTTCTACAGTGTTCGTGCCTGCTTCGCAACATTTTGGCCATTCCTTTTCTCACCCCAACAGGTCTGCCCCTTTCGGGGATTCCTTGTCGTTCCACCCCTCCTCGCCCACCCCTTGCTCTTTCCCGCCTCTCCTGCCCTTTCCCATTTACACTTCGCATTGTCTCTGTCCCAATTTTTTTATGTGCTCTTTTCCCTCCGGTAACCCCTTGCTTGTCTTGTTTCTCGTGCAAGTTTGTTTACCCCTCCTCTTCCATCTCTGGCTTTGTCCTGACCTCGGCCTGTCCCTTGTCCGGTGCGTGGCACTCGACATAAGGCCCCCGGCTCTCGGTCCCCTCTTCCTTGGCTCTGGGCTCATGGCTCCAGGATGTTGATTCTAAGCTCTATGTTCTGGGATCTAGGCCCTCGCATCTTGGCTCTAGGCTTGACTGTAGACTCTAGACTCTAGGTTCTGGGCTCGAGGACCTTGCCTCTTCTAAATCAGGACTTTGGAATCTGGGCCTCCTTTGCTCTATGTGGCCTCTGGCTGCCCCCCTCTCCTTTTTTTTACGAGGCTCGCTAATCCCAGGGTTGTTTTCCCCTAAGAGGCCAGTTGGCCTTTGCGGCCTTGTGGCCCCACCCTTCCAACGCTCAAGGAACCCCCAATGGTGGGTCTCGTCCCGGGATGCTCTTTTATTTTCCCCCTCTCTCTCTCTCCCTCTCACTCCCTCCGCTCTCTCTCTCTCTCTCGCTCTCATTCTCTCTCTCTTTCTCTCTCTCTCTCTCTCTCTCTCTCTCTCTCTCTCTCTCTCTCTCTCTCTCTCTCGCTCTCTCTCGCTCTCTCTCGCTCTCTCTCGCTCTCTCTCGCTCTCTCTCGCTCTCTCTCGCTCTCTCTCGCTCTCTCTCGCTCTCTCTCGCTCTCTCTCGCTCTCTCTCGCTCTCTCTCGCTCTCTCTCGCTCTCTCTCGCTCTCTCTCGCTCTCTCTCGCTCTCTCTCGCTCTCTCTCGCTCTCTCTCGCTCTCTCTCGCTCTCTCTCGCTCTCTCTCGCTCTCTCTCGCTCTCTCTCGCTCTCTCTCGCTCTCTCTCGCTCTCTCTCGCTCTCTCTCGCTCTCTCTCGCTCTCTCTCGCTCTCTCTCGCTCTCTCTCGCTCTCTCTCTCTTTCTCTCTCTCTCTCTCTCTCTCTCCTTTCTCTCTCTCTCTCTCTCTCTCTCTCTCTCTCTCTCTCTCTATCTCTCTCACTCTCTCTCTTTCTCTCTCTGTCTCTACTCTCTCTGCACTTGGTGCTCTCGCCTCCTCTCTTCCCTCTATACCTTCTCTTCCCCTCTCCCTTTTCCCCTATATCCCTCTTCCTTTCTCTCTCTCCCTCCCCCTATCTTTCCCTCCCTCTCTACTCTCTCTGCGCTCTCTCTACTCTCCCTACTCTCTGTCTTCTCTACTCTCCCTCTGTCCTCTCTCTTCTCTCCCTTTGCCTCTATGCTCTCCCTCTCTTTCTCTCTGATCTCTCCTCTCTCACCCTCGTCCTCTCCTTTTACACTCCCTCTTCCTCTATTCTTGCCCTCTCTCTGCTCTCCCTGCTCTTTGTGCTCCCTCTGCCTTCTCTTCTTTCCATCTCTCTCTCTCTCCATTATCCCACCTCTCTCTCTCTCCTCTCTCTCTTTCCCCCTATCTCCCCCTCTTGTTGCTCTCTCTATTCCCTCTCTCATATCTCTCCCCTCTCTCCCTCCTTTCTCCTCGTGTCTCTCCCATTCTCTTTCTTTCTCTCACTCTCTCTCTCTCTTTCTCTCTCTCGATCTCTCATTCTCCCTCTCTCTTTGTCCCTCAAATGTTTCTTCCTTTCCATCTCTGACTCTCTCTCTTCCTCTCTCTTCCCCGCCCTTATGTCTCTCTCTGTTTCTCTCTCTCCATCTCTCTCTCTCCCTCCCTCTTTCTCTCTCTCTATCTCTCTCTCTCTCTATGTCCAATTCAAATCTCTCTCTCTCTCTCCCTCTCTCTCTCTCCCACTCTCTGTATCTCTCTCTCTACCTCCTCTCTCTTCCTCCTCTTTCTCTCTTTCTCTCCCCACCTCTATTTCTTTCCTTTCTCTCCTTCTTCCCCCTTCCTTTCTCACCCTCCACCTCTCTCCCTCCTCTCTATCTTTCTCTGCCCCCTCTCACTTTCTCTCTTCCAATCTCTCTCTACTCTCTCTACCCTCTCTACTCTTGTCCTCTATCACTCCGTTCTTTCCTATTTCACCCTCCTCCTCTCCCTCCCTCACCCTCTCTCTTCCTCTCTTTCTGCCCTCTCTCAGCTCTCCGTGCTCTTTGCACTCTCCCAGCTCTTTTCCCTCTCTATGTTCCCCCACTACCCTCCCTGCTCTGATCTCTCTCTCTCTCTCTCTCTCTCTCTCTCTCTCTCTCTTTTTCTCTCTCTCTCTCTCTCTCTCTCTCTCTCTCTCTCTCTTTCTCTCTCTCTCTCTCTCTCTCTCTCTCTCCCTCTCTCTCTCTCTCTCTCTCTCTCTCTCTCTTTCCC
>SZWC01001495.1:216273-231982 GCA_023375785.1 Penium margaritaceum
TCTCTCTCTCTCTCTCTCTCTCTCTCTCTCTCTCCTTCTCTCTCTCTCTCTCTCTCTTTCCCCCTCAATGGCTCCCTTGTCCTCCGCACTGTCTACCCCTCCACCTCCATCGTCCCCTTCATTGCTCCATCGGCTCCATTGGCTTTGGCGCGACGTTTTGCCCCGGTACGTCACATCATTGGGACCTACCCTCCCTCTTGGCCCTTATCCTTTGTCGCCCCTCTCCTGCCACCTGGTGCTGCTCCACCTCCCTCCTCTCGGCCATCCCCTCCGGCCTTCGGGTGTCCTCCCCTCCCTCGAATTGGTCCCCGTCCTGTCCCTCAAAGCCTCGCGCCCTTGTTTGTTCACTGTTGCCACCTCCTCCCCCCTCTCTTACCCTCTTCTACTTCTGGCTCTTCCCCTGTCCCACGCCTTCACACCTCTCCCTTCTCCCCTGCTCTCTCCCCTCTTCCCCTTTTTACCTTCTTTATCCACCCCTCTTCCCCCCCTTCTTTCTCGTCATCTCACCCTCTCTTTTCCTCTCTCCCTCTCTCTCTCCCTCTTTTTCTCTCTCGCTTTCCCTCTCCCTCTTCTTATCTCTCTTCTCCTTTCCCCTCCATCTTTAAGGCCATCTCCCCTTCCCCCTCCTTCCCATTCCCTCACTCCCAACCCCGCTCCTTCCTCTCTCCCTTCCTTTCTCCGTTCCACTCCACCTCTGCCTCCCTCCCTGTACCCCCTCTGCTCTCCTTTGTCTCTCTGGCTTTTCATCCTTATTCTCCTTTCCCCTTCTCTTCTTGCTACTCTGTCATTCTTCCTCCTTCTCCTCTGCCTGCCTTGGTTCTCCATCCTCCCACTCTCCCTTGGTTCTCCATCCTCCCACTCTCCCTCTTTACTTCCTTCTTTTCTTTTTTTGCTCCCCTCTCTCTCTCTCCCTCTGTTCCTTCCTTCTTTTGACTCTTTATTTCCCTTTCCATTTTCCTTGCTTTTTTGTCACTCTGCTGCACTTTCCATCTCCTTCTGCTGCTTTTTCTCTCCCCTTGCGCATCTGTTGTGGTCTCTCTTCTCATTTGCTGTTGTAGTCCACCCATTTCTCCCCCGTCTCTCTTGCTTGTCTACTTCTGTTTCTTGTGCCATTATCTTGCACCTTTGGCGTCGTCTGTTTCCTTTTCTGCGGCTGCTTTCCACACCTCGTTCCTCTTTCTTGCACGTCTCTTCCCTTCTTGTCGTCGTCCCATGTTTTGATGTCCCTTTCTCCTTGCTTTTCGAGCATTTGGTGCTTCCTCTTGGCCGGACGATGAGCTCAGCCTCTCGCCATTGTCACTCCTTGTTTCTTCCTTCTCTACCCGTTTCTTCCCCCACACGCACTCCCATAAACACACAGTCCACAATATGGGTTCATTCTCACCTCCCCTCGTGGTCCGGTCCTCTTGTAGCCGATGGTTCCTCGCTTCTCTTGCTCTGCCCTTCGCCTCGTGTAGCGCCATGCTTAAGCTTAGTCTTGTCAGTGCCCCGACCGTTGCGGCCGCTTCTAGGGCCACCCATGCATAGGCCCCCCGTTGTCGACGCTTCCACTCATGCACCTAGTCCTCTTGCTTCTCACGACTCTAGTCTCGCCGACGTGTCCGCCATTCTCTCGCCTCGGACTGCTGCTACTGTCGCTATCACTTTTGCCCTCGTTGCACTTTTTGCTCCTCCTCCTCCACCCCCTCCCTGCATCCTGCTCCTCCTCGCAATCCCCATGCTCTCCTCTTGATAGCCATCGGCGATGGCCTTATGGCCTTTCCGGTTCTTGACTGCTCCCTTGTCCCGGTCCCTATTGGTGATCCTACGACTCCTCCCCTCCCTGCCGGTATCCCGCAGGGTGCTTCTATCGTTGGCGGCGGCGTTGCTTTTGGTGGCGCTGCAGTTCTCAGTGGTGGTGCCCCCCTTGTTCTTGCCAGTGCTTCTCCTAGTGTTTTTTTTGCCGCCGGTGGTGCTCTTGTTGTCGCCAGTGTTGCTGCCTTCAGAGGCGTTGTTGCCTTCGGAAGTGTTGCTACTGAAAATTGTGGTTGCGCTATTGGTGGCGGAGGCGTTGGTGCTAGGGGTGGTGCTGCTGCCGTTGTCGGTGGTGGCATCGGCAGTGGTGCTTTCCCCGCTAGTGGATCTGTTCTTGCAGGCAGTATTCCACTTGGTGAGCCTCACGCTGCCATATTTTGCATCGTGGAACGCCTTGATGCAATGACACTTGCATTCACTCAACTTGTCAGCCTTGGTCTCCGCCCGCCCGTCGCCTAGATGCCTCTCACCTCTGCCCCTAGCCATGTTGTCGGCACACCCTTTAGCGATTGGTTCCCTTGCTTTGCCTCATGGATGCACATGCATGGCCTTTGAAAGCACTACGATCCCGCTCCCACTCTTCCTCTTGTGCACCCGAAATGTGCGCCCCTTGCTTTTCATCTGCTATAGTCTACCGCCCCCACCGTCACCCTTTGTCAGCTTGATCGCTTTGCTCTATTCCTGCTCATTCTGCTCGCCCTCACAAGGCCTGGGCCTCCCTCCTTACGCTGTGCTCTTTTAAATCTCTTGACTCCGCCGCCTCCCTTTTGGCTGACCTTTGCGCTCTCCGCCGTCGTCCCAACGAGTTTCTTGGGGCTTACCTTAGTCACGTTGAGCTTCTGTAGAGCGTGCTTCTCACGGCAGGTGCCTCCCTTATGGACCATGCGTTTGTGACCTCCATCATTGGTAGCCTTGATCCTGCTTTCTCCAGCGCTCTTACCTTCTTTCCTCTCAACTTGACCCTTCAATATGCCTATTAGACACCGAGTTATGGTTAATCACCTGAAATTCACGCACTTGTTGATCAGTGTATCAAAAAGTGTATTCCTGCATGGAAACATTTTCACAAAACATCCACAAGAATGCATGTCTACAAAGCCCAGATGTACATTCGTTGTATGTGAGGAAAACTATAATGGTCTCTTTGTGATATTTAGTAGTTACTATGAACCATCCATGTTCAGTAGTTTATTCACTTCCCAATACACTTGTTGATACTCAGTTTCATGGGTGAGGCAATTGGTCATATATGCAGACGCCCGGAGCTGTCTAGAACGCTCTTTTGGATGGTCTTCGGGTGTTCCAGATTGCCTCTCAGCCAGCTGCAGATGTCGGTGAGCCCATTCTTCCTCACGCTCTCCTGGGTATTCTTTCCACCCCCCGTCATCTATGCTCTTGCTGTATGGGACCTCGCCGGCAGGGGAGGCGGTCGTCTACCTATCTACTGGAACTACGACACTATGGATCATCGTTATGATGCGTGTCCCCTTCCTCCGGTTCCCAACCTTTGTGAGTGGATTCCTCGCCAGCGTGCCCTTTTTGGCGTGTCCATGTCGCCTCTCCTGGACCACCCCTCCTTGAACCTTTTGGACCTGGTCCTATCACTCCACTTGGCAGCTGCACACCTCTTGTCGCTGCTGCTCCTCCTCTTAGTAAGGATGCCATTGTCGTCCTCATTTGCCGCATTCTTCAAGAGGATATCCTCTGCCGTCCTTCGCCCGCTGGTATGTCACCCTTGTTTGATCATCTTGTCACTCTTGCCTCGTCCCCGTCGTCTCTTGCTCACTCGTCCTCACTCCCTTTGTACGAGAGCATGTCTCTGCGCACGACTGCCTACTGCCTTCTCTCTGGCACCGAGCATGTTCTCTCTCCATCTTGGGTTATTGACGGGGTCGCTACTGATCACATGTGCCCTGTCCGTGAGCTCTTCACTTCATTCTGTCATGTTTCTATTATCACGGCCATTTTCTTGTGGAAACTGGGCAGCCCTCAGGGAGGTGATCAGGCTCACTATGAGCCGCCTAGGCTAGACCAACTGTTTGTGAGAGGGAGTTGCAGGTTGCACAGACAGAAATTACGGAAGCAAATATAGGTTTTCATAGAATGCGAATGTCTGATTCGACTCTTGAGTGAGAAATTAAATATTCACAGCTTTCTAACAAATCCTTATATGCCTCATTTGGACCAAGGAGCACTGAGATACACTCTGTCAAAGTCTACCCTGTAGCACACTCTCCTAGCCTAGCAGGATGAGCGGCAGCCACCTTGTCACACATGAGAATTATGTCTCACGCCACTTGGACGACCAACAATCATGGTCTGCACCTTCCTTGAAGTCTTTTGGAGGTCCTCCAGATGCCATTTCTCCTTGAAGACCGCTCTCAGCCATCCTGGCCAGTAATCCTGCTGCCTTTTGAGCTCAAAGTGCTCAGGTCGTCACTTGAACCCAACCCATGATCTCCAAACATTGGAAATCCATATCTCACTCAAGCGAAGTCCGAATTGAGCTCTGTAAAGTGCGTTGGAACTTGTAAAACATCCTTTATGCAGCTATTATGCCATATAATTTTTATCGAGCAACCTATTTGTGTCACTTTTTGGCACCCTCATATCCATCATTCTCCCACTTTGCGAGAATAAAAATCACACAAATCCGCACTGTCCCCTCAGCTGCTGAAAGCGGTGCACTGCTAGTGGCTTGGTCAGGAAGTCTGCCAGCATCATGCTTGAAGTGAAGAATTTGATCTGCACCAGCTTCTTTGCCACAAGTTCGCGGATGAAGTGATATCGTAGGTCAATGTGCTTGGTGCGGGCGTGAAATGCTGCATTCTTGGTCAGAGCAATGGCGCTCATGTTGTCACAGTAGATTGTAGTCGCTGTGGTCTGCTGCTGTCCAAGACATGCCAGTAGCTTACGAAGCCACAGGACTTCCTTTGCTGCTTCACTCAGGGCGATGTACTCTGCTTCAGTGGAGGAGAGGATGACGTACTCTTGCTTCTTGCTCCTCCAACTGATTGCACCTCCCCCGAGCACAAACACGAACTTACTGGTTGACCTCCTTGTGTCCAGGTCACCTCCCCAATCTGCATCGCTGTAGCTGATGAGGATGGGGCTGTTGTTTCCGTTGAAGGTGAGGCAAAGGCTGCTGCTGCTGTCGAGGTAGCACAGCACGCGCTTGACCGCCTCCCAATGCGGCAGGCCCAGATTCACACAAGACTTGCTTGCTTGTTGAGGCACGTGCCGACTGCTGCATACATCAGGCTCCCAACTGCTGCTTGGTACGACACTGCTTCCATGCGGCTGCTCTCTTGTATGATGTGGGGAGTCTGCGTCATGCTCAGTTTTGCTCCCACTTCCAGTGGTGTTGCGGCCTTGCGCGCTCCTGCCATGCTGAAGAGCTTGACGATGTAGCTCACGTACGTGCTCAACGAAAACTCCAAAGTCAGCTGCTACCGGTCGCGCTTGAGCTGAAGGCCAAGGTAGTAGCTGAGCTCTCCCATGTCTTTCATGTCGAACCTGGCAACAAGGAACTGCTTCACATCGTCCAAAAGAGACTTGGAGTCAGATGCAATGAGCAGATCATAAATATACAGCAAGATGATGACCTTGCTTGCCTTTTGTACGCGCCCATAGACTGCATGGTCAGCTCCGCTACGCACAAAACCAATCCCAGCCGACTGCTCATCCATCTTGTAGTACCATGCTCGCGGTGCTTGCTTCAGGTCGTAAAGAACCTTGACAAGCTTGCACACCAAATCCTCCTTTCCCTCCACCACATACCCCTACGGCTGCTCCATGTACACATCCTCTTTGAGATCACCATTCAGAAATGCACACGTCACATCCATTTTTTGCACCTCCCAGTTCATAGCAGCAGCAAGAGCGAGGATCGCTCGGATGGATGGGAACTTTTTTACAGGTGCAAATGTCTCATTGTAATCCTCACCCTCAGTCTGTGCATACCCCTTTACAACCAACCGTGCTTTGTACCTGAGCACCTTACCATCCGCACCACGCATGCGCTTGACGATCCACCGGCATCCGATCACCCGGCTGCCACGTGGAGCTTCCTCGAGGGTCTAGGTGCCGTTCTTCATGAGCGCACCGTGCTCCTTATCTGCTACGGCACGCCAGTCTGCCACCTCAGTGCTGTGCATGGCTTCAGCGAATGTGCCTGGGTCATCGGTGACTGTGAGGAAGAGAAGCTCGAGCTCAGACGGCTCTGTTGGTGGTGGAATGATGCACAAGTTCACGAGCTCCTCCAGCGGCTTCTGTTCGCTTGTGAGTCGCTTGGATCGCCTCAGTGGCTCCACAGCACCATCTGCACCATGGTTGTGGCATGTAGACCTCCATGGCAGCTGCTCTGCATTGCTTTGCTGCTCCTCCTCATCAGATTCGGCTGCTGGCTCCTTCTCCTTCTCAGCTCCCTCCACCTCCTTGTCATTGTCGCTATCACTTCTATCTTCTGCACCACCCTCTTCTGCTACCGATTCTTCTCCCACTTCAGGTACAAGTGCAGGAACAAGTGGAACTGCAGTCATAGAGCTCCAAGTCCAGCCCTTCACGTCCTCTTGAAAGGCGACGTCACGGTTGCGGATGATCTTGGGAGTTGTGAGGTTGTAGAGGCGGTATCCCATGGTGTCGTACCCGAGGAAGGCCACTTTCACCGACTTTGCGTCCAGATTTTTGTGGTTGCCGACAAGCACGGGTACAAATGCGCCACACCCGAAGACTTTCAGGTACGTCACTGTTGGCTTGCATCCCTTCCATGCCTCCTCCGGTGTCATCAGTGGCACGACGCACGTGGAGCTCCGGTTCTTCAGGTACATGGCGGTGTTCACCGCTTCCGCCCAAAAGGTTGGCGGGAGCTCCGCGTCTTGTAGGATGCTCCAAACACGCTCCATGAATGTGCGGTTCGCACATTCAGCCATGCCTTTCAGCTGCGGTGTTCCAGGTGGGGTGACCTTGTGCCTGATCCCGCGACGCTTGAGGAAGTTGCGGAAATAGTTGGAGAGGTACTCTCCTCCACCGTCGGTGCAAAGCTCCTTCAACCGCCTACCACTCTCATTTTTTGCAGCAGTAATTTACACCTTGAAAGCATCAAAGCACTAATCGTTTCCAGCTAGGAAGGACACCCACGTCTTCCTCGACTTGTCACCAATGAATGTGACAAAGTACAACTTGCTAGACAAGGACTGAGACGGCATGGGATCACACGAATCAGAGTGAACAAGTGAGAGAAGCTCAGCCGCCCCCTTCCCTTCCCCCGTGAAAGGAGAGCAGGCTTGCTTCCCTTCAATGCAGCTCCGATGCACTTGGCTACTTCAACCCCTTGAGCTCCAGGCTGCGGACCATCTGCTGCATGGAGATGATGGCGCCAAAGTTTAGGTGACCAAGCCGGCGGTGCCATAGGCCGATGTTGTGTTTACCCTCTCTCACCGCCAATGCTGAGTTTGTGGCCTTCTCCGATGCCATATAGAGATGGTAGAGTCCATCTTCCTTGTCCTCTTTTGCAAGCACACAGCGTGCACAGGCAGAGATGGTGTAGCCACCATTCTCAAAGCGAACGTGCATGCCTTCAGAGATGAAAGATGAGACAGAGAGGAGGTTAGCTGCTAGCCCCGGAACATGGAGCACCCCCTTCACACGACGTTCCACGTCCTTACTCTGAACATAAGCACAAAACACAATCTCACCCTCCCCAACCGCCATTTGCACATGGTTGTACCCCATGTACACCCAACGAGGCTCAATGATGGTGTAGACAACAAACCACTCCCGGAGACATGTCATGTGCCACATGGCTCCCGAGTTGATCATCCACAACAAGGTGGTGTTGTCGGAGACGTGCAGGACCCGGATGGTTGTCACGAATCCACTCTCCAAATCTGCTGCATTTGCGGAAGCATCAGAATGCTTTACCGCTCCCACTCCAGCCGCAAGGTCCGCCGTCTTCTTCCGGCATTTGCACGCCCAATGGCCCCGCTTCTTGCACTAGTGGCAGTTCCCCTTCTTCCTTCCTCCTTCGCCGTTGCTCCTGGTTGGTACAGCACCGCCCCCACGACCAGAGCTGGTGATGAGAGCGACGCCCAGTCCGTTTCCGCCCTCCTCTCCCTTGCGCCGCTCCTCCTCAAATAGTAGGCTCTCCTGTGCATCGTTGAGGGAGAGCTTGTCACCACGCTGGTCCAGGGCAACAATGAGAGGAGTGTAGCTGCTAGGAAGGCCAGAAATGATGGTTAGCATGAGCACACGTTCCTTGACAGGGTCCTCAATAGCAGAAAGCTGGTCGGCAAGAGACTTCACCATGTTGATGTAGTCAATCATGGATCCGGACTCATCCATCCTCACAGTGTGAAACGATGACGTAGCTGCATGTTCATGAGGATTGATTTGGAAGCATAAGTGGAATCAAGCTTTTCCAAACCTCCTTTGGCGTGAGGATGCCACAGACAAGGAGTTGCTGCCATTCGGCGACGTAAAGGTAGATGGTGGCGAGGGCGCGGTCACGCTTCTCGCAGTGGGTACGGGCCTCACCAGGTGATAGAGAGGACTGAGCTGGTTCCTCCTCACTCACATGGTTCCAGAGTCCCCTCTCCATCAGCACCATCTTCATGTTGTTGCTCCAGTTAAAGACGTTCTTGCCTTCAAACGTGGCGATTTTGACGCCGGCCACCACAGAAGTGGATGTCGCCATGGTAGTGCAACGTTCAGCCCACAAACGACTCTCTCACACAACAGGGTGCAAGGAATGCCTCAAGGATGAGTCAAAGCCTTGTTCTAGCTCTGATACCACTGATGGAAACAGGGCAGCCCTCAGGGAGGTAATCAGGCTCACTATGAGCCGCCTAGGCAGGACCAACTATTTGTGATAGGGAGTTGCAGGTTGCACAGTTTGAAAGTACGGAAGTACATGTAGTTTTGCAGAGAACTTGAATGTCTGAATCGACTCTTGAGTGAGAAATTATATATTCACAGCTTTCTAACAAGCCCTTATATGCCTCATTTGGCCTAGGGAGCACTGACATACACTCTGCCAAAGTCTACCCTCTAGCACACTCTCCTAGCCTAGCGGGATGAGCGGCAGTCACCTTGTCACACATGAGAATTATGTCTCACACCACTTGGACGACCAATGATCATAGTCTGCACCTTCCTTGAAGTCTCTTTGAGGTCCTCCAGCCACCTTTTCTCCTTGAAGACCGCTCTCAGCCGTCCTGGCCTATAATCCTGCCGCCTTTTGAGCTCAAAGTTCTCAGGTCGTCACTTGAACCCGACCCATGATCTCCAAACATTGGAAATCCATATCTCACTCAAACGGACTCCAAATTGAGTGTCGTAAAGTGCGTCGGAACCTGTGAAACATCTTTATGCAGCTAATTATGCCAGATGATTTTTATCAAGCAACCTATTCTTGTCACTTTCAAGCACCCTCATATCCATCATTTTCACCAGCGATGGAGTGCTTCTACCTATTCTTGGTGTTGGCACTGTCTGCTTAATTTCAACTGCAGGTGACCTATCCTTGTCCTCCATTCTCTATTTCCCTGTACTTGACTTCTCTCTACTTTCTATCCCAGCACTTGATACTTGTGGCTTTACCACCACATATGCGCTCGGTCTCATCGATGTTACTGATCTGGCCAGTGGACGTGTTTTCCTTCTCGATCGCCGCCCACCTGGTTAGGGCCTATATGAGGTTCTTGGCCCCCACTTTGTCTCTGCCCACGCAGTTGATGCTATCACACTTTTTTTCCTCTCTCGTTCTGTCCACCTGCATCTCCTTCACCATCACCTTTGTCATCTCCCAGCTTCCGACACCTCTCTCCTTCATTCTCTCCCATCTGATGGATTGTCCGACCCTTCATTCTGAGCCCCCTGCGCTGCTGATTGCACCTTTTGTGCAGTCGGTAAGATGCATCACCTCCTGTTTCCATCCCCCCTCTCGCGCATCTGCACCGCTCAAACCGGTTCATGCCGACGTCCTCGGTCCTCTCCAGGACGAGTCTCTCGTTGAGCACGCCACATACGACCTCAGCCTGATTAACGACTACTCTAGCTTCACGTGGGTTTTTTTTCCCTTTGGGTAAAGAAAGACATTGCAGGGACCATCCAGTTGTGGTACGCTTCTTCCCAGCGCCACAGTCATCACCAGCTTCTACACTTTAGCTCCGATCGCGGCGGTGAGGTTTTTGGTGACACCACGACCTTTTTTTATTGTGAAGGTGTTATTCATGAGCTCTCCGCCCCTTATTCTCCTTAGTAGAATGAGTTCAAGGAACGCTAGAAACGCACTCTAATTGAGGGCATCCACAGAATGATGGTCGAGGCTGGATTCCTTGACAGCGGGCGTAGCTTCTTGTCCGTGGCTACAGGCTATCGCAACTGGGTGTGGAGCCGGATACCACACGGGCCTCTAGCCCTTGACACCACACCATTTGAGCTCTTTTTTTATCATCGCGCCGACCTCAGCCAGGCGTTGGTGTGGGGAAGCATGGCCATTGTCGCTCTCGCCCCCCCTCTCGGTTCGGTAAGCTCGATCCGCCTGGCCGTCTTTGTGTCTTGATTGGTGTTGCTCCACGCTCTCGCGCACATCGATTTTGGGACCCGATCACGCATCACATCGTTGAGTTGTTTCATGCTCGTTTCTTTGAGAAGTTGACATACAACGGGTTTCACACAGTCCGTGTTGTTTCCTCCTCGACTTTTGCCACTTCTTACTCCACCGATGGCCTCGTATGTGCTGGGTCCCCACCATCTGTAGAGCCTCCTCTCACCTCTCCTGCCCCTGTTTTCTCCCTCTTTTTCCTTGCTGACCTTCCCACGCCATCCGCCCCTCCTCCTCCCCTCCCCCCTCGCCCCACAGTGCCCCTGACTGTCTTGCCCGGCCCCCCTCCCATTCCCCCTCCTCTTGTCTCGTCGGTCCCCGCTTCTTCCCCCATCCCGGCCCCCACCACCCTTGTGCCTCGTTTCCCTTCCCATCTCCTCTTCCCACTACCGTCGTGCCCCTTCTGCCCCCATCCCCATCCCCTTCCTCCATGATCCTTATTCCTCTCGCACCCACCTCCGTGCCCCCGACCCCTCCCCCGTGCGTGCCTCCCATGTCCTCCCCTCCCCCCTTGCCTCCGTCCTATCGTCGTGGTGGCCCGCCGTCCGTCTCCTTCCTTCCTACTCTCTTTCCATCGCTGGTTCCCTGCCCCCCCCCTCTCCCCCGTGTTTTCCATCTCTACCCCCACCTGTTCCCCTTGCCCTGACCGCTACTCAGGCAGTTTTCTCCCCTTGTGCGCCCATCCCTACTCCTTGTTCCAACTCTGTCCTCCGCTCCATTGAGGATGTTCCTGAAGACGATGCTCCACATCCTTCCTGCTTGTGTGATTCTTCCAATGACCCCTTCCTTACTGCCCCCCTTTCACCCCGTCCGTTGTCCCGGCCTGGCCCGCTTTTCCCACGTCCCACACCCTTGTCTCCCCTCCTCAGCGTCCTTGCCCGTGGGACCCTTGATGGATATGAGAGTGCCAGAAAGTGACAAAAATAGGTTGCTCGATAAAAATCATCTGGCATGACAGTTGCATAGAGGATGTTTCACATGTTCTAACGCACTTTACAGAACTCAATTCGGAGTCCGTTTGAGTGAGATATGGATTTCCAAAGTTTGGAGATCATGAGTCGGGTTCAAGTGACGACCTGAGCACTTTGAGCTCAAAAGGCGGCAGGATTATTGGCCAGGACGGCTGAGAGCGGCCTTCAAGGAGAAAATACGGCTGGAGGACGTCCAAGAGACTTCAAGAAAGGACCAGTCCACGATTATTAGTCATGCAGGCCATGCGAGACATAATTCTCTTGTGTGACAAGGTGACTGCCGCTCATCCCGCTAGGCTACGAGTATGCTAGAGGGTGAGCTTTGACAGAGTGGATCTCAGTGCTCCCTTAGCCAAATGAGTCATATAAGGGCTTGTTAGAAAGCTGTGATGATTTACTTTCTCACTCAAGAGTCGAGTCAGACATTCGCATTCTCTGCAAACCTACATTTGCTTCCGTAATTTCTGTCTGTACAACCTGCAACACCCTCTCACAAACCGTTGGTCCTGCCTAGGCGGCTCTTAGTGAGCCTGATCACCTCCCTGAGGGCTGCCCCAAGTTTTCATCAGTGGTATCAGAGCTAGAACAAGGCTTTGTCTCATCCTTGAGGCATTCCTTGCACCCTGTTGTGTGAGAGAGCCATTTGTGGACTGAACGTTGCACTACCATGACGACATCCGCTTCCGTGGTGGCCGGCGTCAACATCTCCAAGTTCGAAGGCAAGAACTTCTTCAACTGGAGCAACAACATGAAGATGGTGCTGATGGAGAAGGGTCTCCGGAGCCAGGTGGATGAGAAGGAGAAGGAACCAGAAGAAAGCTCCCTATCCCCTGTCGAGGCCCGTACCTACCGCGAGAAGCGTGACCGCGCCCTCGCAACCATCTACCTCCACCTCGCCAAACGGCAGCAACTCCTCGTCCGTGGCATCCTCACGCCAAAGGAGGTTTGGAAAAAGCTTGAGTCCACTTATGCTTCCAAGTCAATCCTCATGAATATGCAGCTGCGTCGTCGCCTTCACACTGTGAAGATGGATGAGTCCGGATCCATGATTGACTACATCAACATGGTGAAGTCTCTCTCTNATTGTTGCCCTGGACCAGCGTGGCGACAAGCTCTCCCTCAATGATGTGGAGGAGAGCCTGCTGTTTGAGGAGGAACGACGCAAGGGAGAAGAGGGCGTAAGCGGACTAGACGTCGCTCTCATCACCAACTTTGGTCATGGGGGCGGTGCTACATCAACCAGGAGCAACGGCGGAGGAGGAAAGAAGAAGGGTAACTGCCACTACTGCAAGAAGCCGGGCCATTGGGCGCGCGAATGCTAGAAGAAGAAGGCGGACCTTGCGGCTGGAGTGGGAGCGGGTAAACAGTCCGACGCTTCCGCGAACGCCGCAGATTGGGAGAGTGGATTCGTGACAACCATCCGGGTCCTGCACGTCTCTGACAACACCGCCCTATTCTGGATCATCGACTTGGGAGCCACGCGGCACATGACGTGTCGCCGGGAGTGGTTCGTCGTCTACACCGTCATCGAGCCTCGTAGGGTGTACATGGGGGACAACCATGTGCAAATGGCGGTTGGGGAGGGTGAGATCGTGTTTTGTGCTTCCGTTGAGGGCAAGCACATGGAACGTCGTGTGAAGGGGGTGCTCCATGTTCCGGCGCTGGCAGCTAACCTCCTCTCTGTCTCATCTCTCATCTCCCAAGGCATGCAGGTTTGCTTTGAGAATGGTGGCTGCACCATCTCTGCCCGTGCAGGCCGTGTGCTTGCAAAAGCGAACAAGGAGGACGGTCTTTACCGCCTCTACGTGGCGTCGGAGAAGGAGGCCGACTCAGCGTTGGCGGCAAGAGGGGGAAAACACGACATCGGCCTGTGGCATCGCCGGCTCGGTCACCTCGGCTTTGGCGCCATCATCTCCATGCAGCAGATGGTCCGCGGCCTGGAGCTCAAGGGGGTGAAGCAGCCAGGTGCATCGGCTTGTGAGAGCTGCATTGAAGGAAAGCAATCCCGCGCTCCTTTCACGGTGGAAGGGAAGGGGGCGGCTGAGCTTCTCTCACTCATTCACTCTGATTTGTGCGGTCCCATGCCATCACAGTCCTTGTCCGGCAAGTTGTACTTCGTCACGTTCATTGATGACAAGTCGAGGAAGACGTGGGTGTCCTTCTTGGCTGGAAAGGATGAGTGCTTTGATGCTTTCAAGGTGTGGATTGCTGCTGCACAGAATGAGAGTGGCAGGCGGTTGAAGGTGCTTCGCACCGATGGTGGNGGGGGTGAAGCAGCCAGGTGCATCGGCTTGTGAGAGCTGCATTGAAGGAAAGCAATCCCGCGCTCCTTTCACGGTGGAAGGGAAGGGGGCGGCTGAGCTTCTCTCACTCGTTCACTCTGATTTGTGCGGTCCCATGCCATCACAGTCCTTGTCCGGCAAGTTGTACTTCGTCACGTTCATTGATGACAAGTCGAGGAAGACGTGGGTGTCCTTCTTGGCTGGAAAGGATGAGTGCTTTGATGCTTTCAAGGTGTGGATTGCTGCTGCACAGAATGAGAGTGGCAGGCGGTTGAAGGTGCTTCGCACCGATGGTGGAGGAGAGTACCTCTCCAACGACTTCCGCACCTTCTTCAAGCGTCGCGGGATCAAGCACGAGGTCACCCCACCTGGAACACCGCAGCTGAACGGCGTGGCTGAACGCATGAACCGCACGCTCATGGAGCGTGTTCACAGCATGCTGAAAGACGCGGTCAACACTGCCGTGTACCTGAAAAACCGGAGTCCCACGCGCGCCGTGCCACTGATGACACCGGAGGAGGCGTGGACAGGACGCAAGCCAATAGTGACGTACCTGAAAGACTTCGGGTGTGGCGCGTTCGTGCACGTGCCTGCTGGCAGCCGTAACAAGCTGGATGCAAAGTCGGTGAAGGCTGCCTTCCTCGACTACGACACAATGGGATACCGCCTCTACAACCTCCCCGCACGCAAGATCATCCGCAGCCGTGACGTGGTCTTCCGAGAGGATGTGAAGGGCTGGACTTGGAGCCCTATGTCGGCAGTTCCGCTTGCTCCCGCACTTGTACCAGAAGTGGGAGAAGTACCGGTAGCAGAAGAGGGAGGTGCAGAAGATGGCGGTGACAGCGGCAACGACAAGGAGGTGGAGGGAGCTGAGAAGGAGAAGGAGCCAGCAGCGGAATCTGATGAGGAGGAGCAGCAAAGCAACGCACAGGAGCTGCCACGACGGTCCGCACGCCTCAATAAAGGTGCAAAGAACAGTGGGGAGCCGCTGAGGTGATCCGAGTGCCTCGCAAACAAACAGAGGCTGCTGGAGGAGCTGGTGAACCTGTGCACCGTTCCACCACAAGCGGAGTCGTCTGACCTCAAGCTTTTCTTCCTCACAGTCACCGATGACCCAGCCACATTCGCTGAAGCCATGCGTAGCGCTGAGGCGGCAGATTGGCGTGCCGCAGCAGACGAGGAGTATGGTGCGCTCATGAAGAATGGCACCTGGACCCTCGAGGAAGCTCCACGTGGTAGCCGGGTGATCGGATGCCGGTGGATCTTAAGGCGCAAGCGTGGTGCGGATGGTAAGGTGCTCAGGTACAAAGCACGGTTGGTTGCAAAGGGGTATGCGCAGACTGAGGGTGTGGATTACAATGAGACATTTTCACCTGTCGCAAAGTTCCCATCCATCCGAGCGATCCTCGCTCTTGCTGCTGCTATGGACTGGGAGGTGCACCAAATGGATGTGANCACAAGATGGATGAGCAGCTGGCTGGCCTTGGCTTTGTGCGTAGTGAAGCTGATCATGCAGTCTATGGGCGCACTCAAGAGGCAAGCCAGGTCATCATCTTGCTCTATGTTGATGATCTGCTCATTGCATCTGACTCCAAGTCTCCTTTGGACGATGTGAAGCAGTCCCTTGCTGCCAGGTTCGACATGAAAGACATGGGAGAGCTCAGTTACTACCTTGGCCTTCAGGTCAAGCGCGACAGGCAGCAGCAGACTTTGGAGTTGTCGCAGAACACGTACGTGAGCGACATCGTCAAGCGCTTCAACATGGCAGGAGCGCGCAAAGCAACAACACCACTGGAAGTGGGAGCGAAGCTGAGCATGACGCAGACTCCCCGCGGCATGCAAGAGAGCAGCCGCATGGAAGCAGTGCCGTACCAAGCAGCAGTTGGAAGCCTCATGTATGCAGCAGTCGGCACGCGCCTCGACATCAGCCAAGCAGTGGGAGTGTTAAGCAAGTTTTGCGCGAATCCGGGCGTGCCGCATTGGGAGGCGGTCAAGCGCGTGCTGCGCTACCTCGACAGCAGCAGCAGCCTTTGCCTCACCTTCAACGGCAACAACAG
>SZWC01001495.1:232122-257844 GCA_023375785.1 Penium margaritaceum
GCAAGCCTTGGACAGCAGCAGACCACAGCGACCACCATCTACTGTGACAACATGAGCGCCATTGCTCTGACCAAGAACGCCGAGTTTCACGCCCGCACCAAGCACATCGACCTGCGGTACCACTTCATCCGCGAGCTCGTGGCGAAGCAGGTGGTGCGGATCAAGTTCTGCCCTTCAAGCATGATGCTGGCAGACTTCCTGACCAAGGCGCTGGCAGCGCACCGCTTTCAGCAGCTGAGGGGACAGTGCGGACTCGTGTGATTTTTATTCTCGCAAAGTGGGAGAATGATGGATATGAGAGTGCCAGAAAGTGACAAAAATAGGTTGCTCGATAAAAATCATCTGGCATAACAGTTGCATAGAGGATGTTTCACATGTTCTAACGCACTTTACGGAACTCAATTCGGAGTCCGTTTGAGTGAGATATGGATTTCCAAAGTTTGGAGATCATGAGTCGGGTTCAAGTGACGACCTGAGCACTTTGAGCTCAAAAGGCGGCAGGATTATTGGCCAGGACGGCTGAGAGCGGCCTTCAAGGAGAAAAGACGGCTGGAGGACGTCCAAGAGACTTCAAGAAAGGACCAGTCCACGATTATTAGCCATGCAGGCCATGCGAGACATAATTCTCTTGTGTGACAAGGTGACTGCCGCTCATCCCGCTAGGCTACGAGTGTGCTAGAGGGTGAGCTTTGACAGAGTGGATCTCAGTGCTCCCTTAGCCAAATGAGTCATATAAGGACTTGTTAGAAAGCTGTGATGATTTACCTTCTCACTCAAGAGTCGAGTCAGACATTCGCGTTCTCTGCAAACCTACATTCGCTTCCGTAATTTCTGTCTGTACAACCTGCAACACCCTCTCACAAACCGTTGGTCCAGCCTAGGCGGCTCTTAGTGAGCCTGATCACCTGCCTGAGGGCTGCCCCAAGTTTCCATCAACCCTCCCCCCTTCCCGCTCTCTCACCATGCTCTCCTTTACCTATGCCTCTCTCTTCTGCTCCCTCTTCCCCTTGCCTGTCCACCCCTGTCCTGTTACCACGGCCTCGTGCTTCTGTCCGCCCTTCTTCCTAGATTCACGACCACGCTCTGTGGGCAAGATCCCCCATTATCCCCCCGCCTCCTCCCGCTGCCACTGTTGCCTCCATTACCTCCTCTCCCCCCTCCCCTCACATCCCTCCTCCCTTTTCCCCTCCCCCTCCTCCCCTCTCCCTCCTCCTCACCACGTTTTGGCCACTCCCCCTCCTCCTTCTCTTGCCTCCTCTTGCACATTCTCCTGCACTGCTCACGCTCTTGCCTGCCTTGTCACCCCTTTCCTTCCCCTACCCCCGTCCCCTCCTATTGTGTGTCCACTTTTGCTTCATCCTCCCACGTCACTCCCCTTAATCTCCCCAACCCCTCTTCCTTCTCCTCCCCTCTTGCCTCCGCTTCCACCCTCTTCCGCTCCCACTCCACCCATGTCTGCCTCCATCCCGGCCTCTACTGTTTTCTCAGTTCTTGCGACCTCCCTCCCTTCCCCTCTCCATGCTTCGCTAACCCCGCCACCCCACATCCCAGCCTCATGTCTCGTCTCCTCCCCATCTCCGACTTCCTCGCCCCGCCCCCTCCTTCCGTACACCTTTCACTCAAGTCACGCATACGGTCGTCACCTCTTTCATCTTGATTTCTGCCATGCGGTGGATGTCTTCATAGAACACCAGCTTGTCAGTGCTCTCGTGACTATTGCTCACATACTTGCTGTCATCTCTACCCCTCCTACGTTTTCTTCCCCCCTGCCTGCTGACAAATCCAACCATCTCACGCTCGCCGATGCCCTTTCCTGTCCCGACGCCGCCGCCTGGCGCACGGTGTGTCTGGTCGAGATAGCTACGTTCATTGACCACGGTGTCCTGGAGCTCTCTGATCTCCCCCCTGGTCGCACGGTGATCAAGGCCAAGTGGGTTCTCCGCAGAAAGTTCACCGCCACCGGCGCTCTCGATCGATACAAGGCCCGCCTCACCGCCAAGGGGTACTCCCAGATCCCTAGCGTTGACTTCCGCAATATCTATGCCCTAGTCAAACGTTTCATGACCAGTCGCGTCGTCATTCATGTTGCCGCTTCCTCGTAGTGGGAGCTTCACCAAATGGAACTCAAGTATTGAAGTTGAATGTAGAAGAGAAGTTAAACCTCAAGTGCTTCTTTGTAAGATACTCATGGAAATAATCAAACTCCTAATCATTTCTTGGATCATGTAGCAATTAAGTCGAATTTGATTGTTACATTCGAGATTCGTTTAAGGAACTTGGAATTTTTCGTGAAATGCCTATGCATGAGCCTCGTTGGTTATATAAAATATCTTGGGCTAGATGAATAGACCAGTGCACATGCACCACTTCGCTTGACCGCCACATGAAACACATCAACGTCGAGCACCACTACATGCGCAATGTCGTCAGCGCTGGCGACATCTGTCTCCGATTCATCTCTGCAAATGTTCAACTGGCCAACTTCCTCACCAAGGCCATTCACCAGCCCGCCTTCACCTCTAGCATCCCCGTGGTCGGTCTTCGCACCCTCCCCTTGGCTGATTGATACTTCTCCCTTCCCCTGTCCTGCCCCCCTCTGATGTCTATAACCAGGGTTGACTAGTCATCTTCTCGATAATTGTCTCTCTACGGCCTTTGTATTTATTCTCCCCTCCCATTTTTCTATGTGCAGGTTGTTCCCACTGGCCTACCTTTCACCCGGCTCGCCCCGCTCCCCTCCCCATGCCTTCCCGTCTTTCCCCCGCCCCTGTAGGATATGGGGTGCCAAAAAAAGTGACCAAAGTGGGTTGTTTGATAATCATCAGGTCACAACAGTGAATAGAGGATATCTTGCTGGTTCTGTAGCACTTTACGGAACTCAATCCAGAGTCCGTTTGAGGGAGATATGGATTTTCAAGGTTTGGTGGCAATGGGTCCGGTTCAAGTGATGGCTCTTGCACTACCAGCACCAATGACGGCCACAATTGTTGGCCAGGGAGGTTTGGAGCGGCCTTCAAGGTAGAAAGGCGGCAAGAGGACCTTCAGGGAGCTTCAAGCAAGGTCCCCACCAAGATTATTGGTTCTGCACATGGCAGGGATGGTAATTCTCTTGTGTGAGAGTGTGACTGCCGCTCATCCCGCTAGGCTTGGAGTGTGCTAGGAGGTGAACTTTGATAGAGTGGTTCTTCCAGCTCCATGTGCCAAATGAGGCATACTTAGGCTTTTTAGAAAGCTGTGCTAATATAATTTCTCACTCACGAGTTGATTTAGACACTCGCGTTCTTTGCAAACCTACATTTGCTTCCGTAATTTCTGTCTGTGCAACCTGCAACTCCCTCTCACAAACAGTTGGTCCTGCCTAGGCGGCTCTTGGTGAGCCTGATCACCTCCCTGAGGGCTGCCCCAGTTTCTTTCAGTGGTATCAGAGCTAGAAAAAGGCTTTGTCTCATCCTTGAGGCATTACTTGCACCCTGTTGTGTGAGAGAGCCGTTTGTGGACTGAACGTTGCACTACTATGACGACATCCGCTTCTGTGGCGGCCAGCGTCAACATTGCCAAGTTCGAAGGCAAGAACTTCCTGAACTGGAGCAAAAACATGATGATGGTGCTGATGGCGAAGGAGGCAGGTGGATGAGAAGGAGAAGGAACCAGCAGAAAGATCCCTCTCCCTTGGTGAGGCCCGTACCTACCGCGAGAAGCGTGACCGCGCCCTCGCAACCATCTACATCCACCTCGCTGAACGGCAACAACTCCTTGTTTGTGGCATCCTCACACCAAAGGAGGTTTGGAAAAAGGTTAATTCCACTTATGCTTCCAAGTCAGACCTCATGAACATGCAGCTGTGTCATTGTTTTTACACTGTGAAGACGGATGAGTCTGGATCCATGATTGACTAGATCAACATGGTGAAGTCTCTCTCTCACTAGCTTGTTGCGATTGAGGATCCTGTCAAGGANCCATCTACATCCACCTCGCTGAACGGCAACAACTCCTTGTTTGTGGCATCCTCACACCAAAGGAGGTTTGGAAAAAGGTTAATTCCACTTATGCTTCCAAGTCAGACCTCATGAACATGCAGCTGTGTCATTGTTTTTACACTGTGAAGACGGATGAGTCTGGATCCATGATTGACTAGATCAACATGGTGAAGTCTCTCTCTCACTAGCTTGTTGCGATTGAGGATCCTGTCAAGGAGCGTGTGCTCATGCTAACCATCCTCTCTGGCCTTCCTAGCAGTTCAAATCCTCTCATTGTTGCCCTGGACCAGCGCGGCGACAAGCTCTCCCTCAACGATGTGGAGGAGAGCCTGTTGTTTGAGGAGGAGCGACGCAAGGGAGAGGAGGGTGGAAGCAGACTGGACGTCGCTCTCATCACCAACTCTGGTCATGGGGGTGGTGCTGCACCAACCAGGGACAACGGTGGAGGAGGGAAGAAGAAGGGGAACTTCCACTACTCCAAGAAGCCGGGCCATTGGGTGCGCGAATGCCGGAAGAAGAAGGCGGACCTTGCGGCTGGAGAGAGAGACACTTCCGCGAATGCAGCAGATTGAGAGAGTGGATTTGTGACCACCATCCAGGTCCTGCACGTCTCCGACAATACCGCCTTGTTCTGGATCATCTACTCGGGAGCCACGCGGGACATGACGTGTCGCCAGGAGTGGTTTGTCGTCTACACCACCATCGAGCCTCGTCAGGTGTACACGGGGGACAATCATGTGCAAATGGTGGTTGGGGAGGGTGAGATTGTGTTTTGTGCTTCCATTGAGGGTAAGCACGTGGAACATCGTGTGAAAGGGGTGCTCCATGTTCCGGGGATGGCAGCTAACCTCCTCTCTGTCTCATCTCTCATCTCCAAAGGCATGCAGGTTTACTTTGAGAATGATGGCTGCACCATCTATGCCCGTGCAGGCCATGTGCTTGCAAAAGCAAACAAGGAAGATGGTCTTTACCGCCTCTACGTGGCGTCGGAGAAGTAAGCCGACTCAGCGTTGGCAGCGAGAGAGGGAAAACACGACATCATTCTCTCGCACCGCCGGCTTGGTCACCTTGGCTTTGGCGCCATCATCTCCATGCAACCGATGGTCCGTGGCCTGGAGCTCAAGGGGGTGAAGCATCCTGGTGCATCGGCTTGTGAGAGCTGCATTGAAGGGAAGCAAGTCTGCGCTCCTTTAACGGGGGAAGGGAAGGGGGCGGTTGAGCTTGTCTCACTCGTTCACTCTGATTTGTGCCGTCCTATGCCATCACAGTCCCTATCCGGCAAGTTGTACTTTGTCATGTTCATTGATGACAAGTCGAGGAAGACATGGGTGTCCTTCCTGGCTGGCAAGGATGAGTGCTTTGATGTTTTCAAGGCGTGGATTGCTTCTGCACAGAATGAGATTGGCAGGCGGTTGAAGGTGCTTCACACCGATGGTGGAGGAGAGTACCTCTCCAATGACTTCCGCACCTTCCTCAAGCGTCGCAGGATCAAGCACGAGGTCACCCCACCTGGAACACCGTAACTGAACGGCGTGGCTGAATGCGCAAACCGTACACTCATGGAGCGTGTTTGCACCATGCTCCAAGACGTGGAGCTCCCACCAACCTTCTGGGCGGAAGCGGTCAACATTGTTGTGTACCTGAAAAACCGGAGTCCCACGCGCGCCGTGCCGTAGATGACACCGGAGGAGGCGTAGATGGAACGCAAGTCAACAGTGACGCACCTGAAAGTCTTTGGGTGTGGCGCATTCGTGCACGTGCCTACTGGCAGCCGTAACAAGCTAGACACAAAGCTTGAAGGCCACCTTCCTTGGCTACAACACCATGGGATAATGCCTCTACAACCTCCCTGCACGCAAGATCATTCGCAGCCGTGACGTGGTCTTTCAAGAGGACGTGAAGGGCTGGACTTGGAGCCCTAAGTCTGCTGTTCCACTTGCTGCCACACTTGTACCTGAAGTGGGAGAAGTTCCGGTAGCAGAAGAGAACGGTGCGGAAGATGGCGGTAACAGTGGTAACGACAAGGAGGTGGAGGGAGCTGAGAAGGAGAAGGAACCAGTAGCCAAATCTGATGAGGAGGAGCAACAAAGCAACATACAGCAGCTGCCACTACGATCCGCACGCATCAACAAAGGTGTAAAGCACAGTGGGGAGCCGCTGAGGCAATCCGAGCGCCTCACAAGCAAACAGAGGCCGTAGGAGGAGCTGGTTAACCTGTGCACCGTTCCACCACCAACGGAGTCATCTGACCTCGAGCTTCTCTTCCTTACAATCACCGATGACCCAGCCACATTCGCTGAAGCCATGCGCAGCGCCGAGGCGGCAGATTGGCGTGCCGCAGCAGACGAGGAGTATGGTGCGCTCATGAAAAACGGCACCTGGACCCTCGAGGAAGCTCCACGTGGCAGCCGGATGATCGGGTGCCGGTGGATCTTTAGGGGCAAGCGTGGTGCGGATGGTGAGGTGCTCAGGTATAAAGCATGGTTGGTTGTAAAGGGGTATGCACAGAATGAAGGTGTGGATTAAAATGAGACATTTGCACCTGTCAAAAATCTCCCATCCATCCGAGCGATCCTCGCTCTTGCTGCTGCTATGGACTGGGAGGTTCACCAAATGGCTGTGACGTGTCTATTTCTGATTGGTGACCTCAAGGAGGATGTGTACATGGAGCAGCCGGAGGGGTATGTGGTGGAGGGAAAGGAGGATTTGGTGTTCAAGCTTGTGAAGGCCCTCTACGGCCTGAAGCAAGCCCCGCGAGCTTTACCACAAGATGGATGAGCAGCTGGCTGGCCTTGGCTTTGTGTGCAGTGAAGCTGACCATGCAGTCTATGGACGCACGCAAGAGGCAAGCCAGGTCATCATCTTGCTCTATGTTGATGATCTGCTCATTGCATCTGACTCAAAGTCTCTTTTAGACGAAGTGAAGCAGTCCATTGGACAGGTTCGACATGAAAAACATGGGAGTGCTCAGCTACTACCTTGGCCTTCAGGTCAAGCACGACTGGCAGCAGCTGAATTTGGAGTTGTCGCAGAGCACGTACGTGAGCGACATCGTCAAGCGCTTCAACATGGCAGGAACGTGCAAGGCCGCAACACCACTGGAAGTGGGAGCGAGGCTGAGCATGACACAGACTCCCTGCGGCATGCAACAGAGCAGCCGCATGGAAGC
This sequence comes from Penium margaritaceum, assembly GCA_023375785.1. Taxonomy (NCBI): domain Eukaryota; kingdom Viridiplantae; phylum Streptophyta; class Zygnematophyceae; order Desmidiales; family Peniaceae; genus Penium; species Penium margaritaceum. Next base: position 239,269 of record SZWC01001495.1, read on the forward strand.
AGTGGAATACCAAGTAGCAATTGGGAGCCTCATGTACGCAGCAGTTGGAACGCGCCTTGACATCAGCCAAGCAGTGGGAGTGCTCAGCAAGTTTTGCGGCAATCCGGGCGTGCCGCATTGGGATGCGGTCAAGCGCGTACTGTGCTACCTCGACAGAAGCAGCAGCCTTTACCTCACCTTCAACGGCAAGAACAGCCCCATCCTCATCAGCTACAGCGATGCAGATTGGGGAGGTGACCTGAACACAAGGAGGTCGACCAGTGGGTTCGTGTTCGTACTCGGGGGAGGTGCAATCAGTTGGAGGAGCAAGAAGCAAGAGTGCGTTGCCCTCTCCTCCACCGACGCTAATACATCGCCTTGAGTGAAGCAGCAAAGGAAGCCGTGTCACTGCGTGAGCTGCTGGCAAGCCTTGGACAGCAGCAGACCACAGCGATTATAATCTACTGTGACAACATGAGCGCCATTGATCTGACCAAGAACGTAGAGTTTCACGCCCGCACCAAGCACATTGACCTGCGATATCACTTCATCCGCGATCTCGTGGCAAAGCAGCTGGTGCAGATCAATTTCTGTCCTTCAAGCATGATGCTGGCAGACTTCCTGACCAAGCCGTTGGCAGTCCACCACTTTCAGCAGCTGAGGGGACAGTGTGGACTTGTGTGATTTCTATTCTTGCAAAGTGGGAGAATGTTGGATATGGGGTGCCAAAAAAAGTGACCAAAGTGGGTTGCTCGATAATCATCAGGTCATAACAGTGAATAGCTTGCTGGTTCTGTAGCAATTTACGGAACTCAATTCAGAGTCCGTTTGAGGGACATATGGATTTTCAAGGTTTGGTGGCAATGGGTCCGGTTCAAGTGACGTCTCCTGCATTACCAGCACCAATGACGGCCACCATTATTGGCCAGGGAGGTTTGGAGCAGCCTTCAAGGTAGAAAGGCGGTTGAAGGACCTTCAGGGAGCTTCAAGGAAGGTCCCCACCAAGATTATTGGTTGTGCACATGGCAGGGATGGTAATTCTCTTGTGTGAGAGTGTGACTGCCGCTCATCCCACTAGGCTAGGAGTTTGCTAGGAGGTGAACTTTGACAGAGTGGTTCTTCCAGCTCCATGTGCCAAATGAGGCGTACTTAGGCTTGTTAAAAAACTGTGCTAATCTAATTTCTCACTCAAGAGTTGATTCAGACATTCGCGTTCTTTGCAAACCTACATTCGCTTCCATAATTTCTGTTTGTGCAACCTGCAACTCCCTCTCACAAACAGTTGGTCCTGCCTAGGTGGCTCTTGGTGAGCCTGATCACCTCCCTGAGGGCTGCCCCAGTGTCCATTAGCATGCCCCAGTTTCCTCCCCCCCGCTGCCTGCCGTTGGTTTGCTCTGTGTCCCTGCTCAGTCGTGTGCGTGTTCCTGACCCTTTCGCCGTGGCATACCATCTCGGGGAGGCGCTTCGCCGGGCCGACAGGCTCAGAGCATCGGCGCTGGTGGCTTTGCCTGTACTTCCAGTGGGGACTCTAGTGGGGTGCTTCTGGTGCGGTGCTTCTGGAGGGGTGCTTCTGGCAGTGTGCTTCTGGCGGTGTGCACCTTGGTGGGTGGCTCTGGGGGTGCTTCTGACTCGATGCTCCTAGTGGCATTGGGTGCTTCTGGACGGGTGTCTCTTGACGGGTGCTCATGGACGGATGCTTCTAGTTGCTTCCTTTGGCCGTGGGCTTTTGGAAGGGTTTGCCTGGAGGGGTGCCTCGGTTGTGTGCCTCTGGTGGGGTGCTCCTGGCTGGGTGCTCCTGGACAGGCTCTTCCAGTTGGATGTTCCTGCGGGGTTGGCCTGCCGGGACCTTTTCCTCAGTGCTTCTCCCGGTGTGCTTCGGCCGGCTGCCTCTGCCGCTGCTCCGTGCCGCCACCTCGGTGGTTGCTGGTCTTCGTATAGGCGTTCCACCTGGTGTCTATGCTGGTGGCTTCTCTTGGTCATTTGGGGGCTTGTAGTATGGTGTTCAAGCTTTCTACTTAAGGATTCCACCCTTGCTTGCCTTATCATGTTAAAGCAGCAAACACTTGCTGATTCTTGTGGTAGCATGCCTAGTTTAGTCCTCCTACTCGATACCCGACCTGATGCGTCATGCGTTTTAGATTTCTTATGCGATGTACGTCTTGTTATGTGAATGTTCCTAGGTTTTTCTCAGTGTTTACACACATGACTTGTGCATATTTTGTGTCGTTTGCTACACTCTGTGGAAAACCACATGCACAAGAGCAGGCGACCCGATAGGTGTCAGCCTCACTCACTCCTTTAAACATTTGTTTAATCCTCTCCATCTCCATTCTGCATCGAACTCTCGCCTTGATCACCCTCATCCTACAAATCTTGAGAGCACTCCCCCTCACAGCTCTCGGGATCACTCTCCCTCATATCTCTCAAGAGCACTCCCCCTCACAGCTCTCGAGGGCCCTCCCTCCTCCCAGAATTAAGAGCTCGAGTCAGTCCTGCGGCCAAATCCCAACGTATCCCCTCACAGTCACCGAGAGCCGCCCGGCTCTTGGTGGTGGCTAAGTGTCAACCCAAAACTTAGCTCCCATGTCTCCCTCTCACCCTCTCCTATTCAAAAATAAGTCGGATGACACTTGGTTCCCTTGATTAGGACATAGACCACTCCATTCATCCCATTAGCTCATTTGGGCAAGTACGCCTCATGAAAACATGGTGAGGCTTCTTAACATGCAAGAAATGTGTTATTTTACAGTGAAAATGATTCCTTCAAATTAAAAAAACATTCAGCTCAACTCTCACACACCTTGTTTCTTATAAGAATTTAGCTTTGTGCGCAACTGAAATCTAAGAAGACCATAAGAAGATTCTCTTTTGAAGAAATTTGGAGTTGCATTATAAGCAATGCAACACCTTTGCCTCCCCCTCATTTGAAGTGCTCACTACTTTTCTTCTTGTAGCTATGGAAACATTATGACCATAAGAACCCTAATCCTTTCTTAATTTTCCTCAGATATAAAAATATGTGATGATTAAGCAAACGCTTCTTCTATGCAAGTTTTTTTCAAACATTGAGCTAAAAATCGTTAGAAAAGGTTGAGCAAAGCCATTCATCTGATTGTTGGATGGTGTCACCTTCAATTTTATTTGTAGTCCTTTATGACTATGAAATCATACCTCATTGAGATTTTGTTTGGGTAACTTTGTTTTTTCATTCCTTGATTATCACATAGTTATAGGCACCTTGAATGTTTCCTACAATAGCAATGATATATGGAAGTTCATATGTTAATCCCATACATTGTGATTTTGCATGGACTGTCACGTTTTTGGCTATTCTTGAGTGAAAAAGGACTCGATGAAGTGTTATGAATTTATTTTCTACTTAGAAAAACAAATGCGTGTAACCTGCCATACTAAAAAAAAGAAGCTATAGTTTGTTCAATAGGTCAAACGTCTTGCAAGACTTTCTAGAATGTGCAAGGACCATTAGTGCAGCTGATTCATGACTAAAGTTGAAGCGGTATGTCTCATATACTATTGTGAAGTTCAAGGATTCACGGTTAATAAAAAGTAAATGGAAAATTCCTCTTAGTTGGAATATTCTAATTCCATCATTAAATTTACTTCCAAGGGATTTTTTTCCATCCTTTGCTTCTCCATCAGCAATTATATTGAGCAAAATTAAAATGTACGCATTTATAGAGGATTTTATGTTTAACCATGGGCCGTAAGTCAGTCTCTTATATCAATTCCTAAGTATTTTATTTAAAATAGCTTGATTGAAAAATATCAATCTGATTTGAGTTGTTCATAATTCAATTTCACCTTCGGTGTTAAGAGTTACCATTGACAAATGGTAAATGAACATGTGGAAGCCAAACATAAAGAGATTAACTTGAAGAAAAAACTTTATATTATGTTAAAGTTCTCATCTTAATGTAAGGACACCATTTAGTGCAGATAATTCTTGCCCTTGTAAATTTTTGTCTGTGTGCTATTTCAAGATTTTGACTCAGAAGAAGTGGCTCAATCTCAATACATCCAAGTTCAATAAAATCTTGTACTATGCTGGATTTATGTAACAAATGAGAAGAACAAATTCATGCTTTCAGATCTACAAGGATAGAAGCAAATTGCGTTTCCACAGATGAAATCAGGTTTCAAACCTACCCTTATTTACAACATGGTATGAGAGAACCCGTGGAGAATTTTCATGTGAAGATATCAACCATATCTTTGGACCACATGTGAAGATTATATATATCGTAGAAGATATTTTTTAAGTGTATTTATTTATTCAGAAAACATTGGTAAAGGAACTAATTGTGATTATGAACCATGAATGGTAAAAACAATAGTTGTAACAAATATCCAATGCACTTGAAGTTCTTGACATTTGACAAGATTTATTTCTTCCATGTCATAGCCTACCATAATCAATGAATGAAAAAGGAAATTGGAATGATTCATGCATCGATTCAAAATCTGTAGGCTCAAATGTAGGCTCTCATTAATGATACGAAAATAATCAAATATATTCCGCCAAGAGGAAAAGCCAATGTAATTAAAAGCGGTGTAGAATATGTAATTCAAGTGTAAGAGTGGATAAAAACCTGAATTTTCAAGTAGCAATGTAAGTTTGGTATGGAGAGGGTTTCTTCAACAGTGTGCCATGGAAGTAACAGAATTGAAGCGCCTTTAAGAAAAAAATCTTACCTACAACTTCAAAATATACAGATTCAGAAAAAATATTTGTAGAAACATATCAGCTAAAGCTACAAGTTCCATTCATAACCCAAAATTGTGAAGATTCATAGCTCATGATTTTGAATGGAGGAAAAATTGTGAATGTAGAGCTAAAACAAAGTAAGAGCACAAGAAGAAAGGTTATTTTTGTCAAATACGTTGTGCCCAAGATCTTTATCTAGCCAACGAGGCGAGACCAACACATCTAACACAATCTTCCAATTAGACCAACAGGTTCACCACCATATTCCAACTAGATCAACGCATTAAAATCCACCTTAGACCAACGCTTTCAACACCACTTTACTAATAGAAAAATGCATTCATCAACACCTCCCCAACTTGCGACCAAATTAATTCAACACTACCTTCTTGCTTAACCAACATGTTCAACACCACCTTCCAACTAAACCAACACATTCAACACCACTTCCCAACTCGACCAAAAAATTCAACAACTCCCAACTTGACCAATGCATTAAACAACAACTCCAAACTAAAAAAACACATCAAAGACCACCTCCCCATCTAGACCAACACAAACGATACTCCCTTGTACCTAAACCAATACATTAAACAGAATCTCCCTACTAGACCACCACTTTTGAGACCACCTTCCAACTGGAAAAACACATTTAACATACCATTCCAACAAGACCAAACACATTCACCAACACTTTAACACATTCCACACCACATCCCAACTCGAACAACACATACAACACCACCAAACAACTACACCAATGCATTAGCACCATCTTTAGACCATACCAACACATTCAACACCACCTCAAAAAAAGGTAAAAAAAATCGAAACCACCTTCCAACTAGACCAGCACATTGAAGACCACCTCCCAACTAGAACAACACATTCAATCCTCCGTTCCAACTAGACCAACACATTCAAAACCACCTCCAAAGTTGACCAACACAAACAAAACCACCTCCAAACTAGTCCAAGAAATGGAACATTTCCTTGAAACTAGAAAAAAAATATTTTAAACTGCCTTAAAACTAGAAAAACAAATTCAACACCACGTCAAAACCACCAGACACATTAAGTATTAACACATGGTTGATGCACACAAGAAAAATATTCTCACCAGAAAAGAAGAGTTTCCACATGGTTACTGAAGAAAGGAGGAATATTTTGACCAGAAACAATGAAATTCGCATGGCTGATTTACACAAGAGAAAGTTTTCGACCGGAAAAAGAAAATTTCCATTTTCTCACCACAAACAAGAGTGCATTTGTGATAAAAAGAGAGTTAACAAAATGGTTTTGGAACGACAGATGAAACTTGCACAAAATATCTGTTTGGAAATTCAAGAATTCACCTTACAAACTGTTATTGTCAACATTCAAGTGCCAATGCAATTTTTTCGAACGAATTCTGATCTACCTCCTTGGGGAGGAAATTTAAAAGTCGAGCTCTAATGATCTCAATCCATTTTTTTTCATTCTCAACTAATGTACAAGATGTTGGTGATACTAAGGTAGCCTACACTGGGAGAACAAGGCTCCACTTTCATTTTATGAAAGTTTAAAAGAAAGCATGTTTGGCATGGGAACATTATTGTCAACAGAAAGCTACACCTTAATCAGAACATTTACTTTTGGCTGAAGATTCATATCAAAGTCACAACGACCTTTTTTTCCCAAAATCAACAGTAATAGTGTAGAACATGCCATTAAAACCACTGTTAGCCATGGACACTAATTTTCTTAGCCTTGGATGCCTGAAATGATGGCTCACCAGCAACTCCACAATTTCTTTATGTTAATGAGAAGCCACCTTTAGGGGCCTTAATGGTCGTAGCCAGTTAAGTTGATCAAACCAACATTGTCATTGGATAAGATTGTGACTTGTCCATGGAAACGTAATCTGGCTATGAAAATGCTCAAACTTGTAAAAACAACTGCCCGTATTGAAACCCAAGTATCAAAAGAGTGTGACAGTGAATGACACTAGAAAATTCAATTTTATTGGGAATTTTTATAAAAACTCAAACTAATGTGTTTTTATCCCTTTCAAATCTGAGTCATTTCTTTGTCACAATTCCCCTCAAGGATACATTACTATTAGGAATACCCAATAAAAAAGTTCAACATTACATCTAAGAAAACGTTTGAGATGAAGATGATGAAATTACTGTTTACAAATAATATTTTTGCTTCATAAAAAAACTCTTAAAAAGTCGTCAAAATTATTGTTTTGATGCTGGTTAATTGTTAAGGGTGGAAGTCACATATACCCACTGTTTGGAACAAAATAACTGATGTACCATTTTCACACACAAAACAACGCTTATGACAATGCTGTACAGAAAATTACAAATATGACAACATTGCACCAAAAATAATGCATATAACAATGCTATACACAAAATAACACATATGCCAATGTTACAAAGAAAATACCTTAGGAACCTAGAAACGCTAAAAAAGAGGACTTGTTCCTGCCATATACCATGTAGCATTGATGCATGACATGATTTGTTATTCACTGTGGATCAACCAGATGCGAATTTTTCCATGTCAGGTCCAATATTCATGCTGTGATCCAGCATAAAGAAAGGGGTGGGCGGCTGGTTGATTTTTTTGCAGAGGCTGGGCAGATGGTTGATTTTTTCATGCATGGTGGGCGGATGGTTTCTCTTCTTCCAAACCATGGATGGATCATTGCTTTTCTTCTGAAAAATGGGCAGATGAGAGCCGCACTTCGCATTTTATGGGTACGCAAGCTATTTCACCCAGTTGTTAATTGAATGAGAGAAAATATTAGGAAAACGTCACTCAACTACCATCTGAAGGGTTAATCTCCTTGGACATTTGGTTATCTATACAGTGGCCTTCCTAAAAACATTTTCCATTTTTTTATTGTGTTCTCAAGAAAAAATGAATATGTCCTTAGCTAGCAAATTCGGTTGCAATAACTAGATTAGTTACAAGGGTCAATTCTACATCCAAACCGATTGTTTTGATGCATGAACACAGATGATTTGCATACATTCATCTTCAAGTATGCATATTTCAGGAAGATTTACATTCTCACGTCATCAAAAGGGCAAAAATCCATGCATTAACATCACTAGTCAAAGCTGAGACTTTCAAGATCTACTACATACAACTTGATGTCTTTCAAATCACGCACCAAAAAATGGATTTGTTCCACATTTTGTGTTTAGGGTTTTATCAATTGTAGTTTCTTAATTTCAAGGGCCCAAGTACACCAACATAGCCAAATAAGGAAAGCCTCAACCAAGGTTGGAGCCTATTGTACATAGAATTAAGGAAGTCGGTAGAAGGTTACCAGGATAATTACAAAGACTATGACGATGTTGATGGAGGTATAGGTAATCGTAGGCTTTTTACACACTGTTAGGTGGGTGTATATGTACTTACGAAGAAAGGTAGTTTCCTAGAAGGCAATGGTGGTTGTATGGTATTTTTGGGAATTAAGTCTATTTTAGGTCTCTTAAGTCTTTATTAGAAAAGCTAGTTTTGGTTTACGTATAAATGGACCACTTAAATTTCACTTCTAGTCCCTTTCACGCATATACATGACACTTTCCTGTCTTTGGTGATTTGCGAGACGGGTATGGCGACTTTGCTCTGTCTATCCCTCCCTCCCCTTCCTCTCCCCCAACTGTATCAGGCGAGCGCATGAGAGGGTGCATTGGGAGGAAGTCATGATACATACGTTAGTGTACGTCTCACAAATTCCTTGAAATGTTTCCTCTCTATAATACACTTGTATCTTTATTTAGTCTATCCTCCCACGTACACTGTCTCAGTCACTCTCCTCATACACTTTGTTGTTTTGGGGGTGGGAGAGACGGGTTTGTCCACATCACTCAGTCTATCCCCCCCCCCTCCTCCTCCCTTGATTGTATGAGGGGAGTGTAGAAGGGGGTGTATTGGGAGGAAGTCGCAAGACATACATTAGTTTACATCTTGCAACTTCCTCACAAATCTCTAGCGACAATACACTGGTGTCTTTCTTTGATACCCCCCCCACATACACTGTCTCACACACACGCCTCATACACTTTGTTGTTTTTTGGGGGGTGGGAGAGACAGGTCTGTCCACATCACTCCGTCCACCTCCCTCCTCCTCCCGATTGTATGAGGCAAGTGTATGAGGAGGTGTATTGGGAGGACGTCACAAGATATGCATTAGTGTACTTCTTGTGACCTCCTTAAAATCCTCTCGCGACAGTATGCTAGTGTCTTTATTTAGTACCCCCACATAAACTGTATCATACACTCACCTCATACACTTTATTTTTTGGGGAGGGGGAGGACGGATCCATCCACATCACTCGTTCCACCCCCCCCTTCTCCTTCAAACTGCATGAGGTGAGTGTATGAGGGGGTGTATTGGGAGGAAGTTGCATTACATATACTAGTGTATGTCTCTTGACTTCCTTGAAAATTTCTCGCGACAGTACACTAGTGTCTATATTTAGTACCCCTCCATATACACTATCTCATACACTTGCCTCATACACTTTGTTATTTGGGGGAGGGGGGAGACAGGTTCGTCTACATCACTCGGTCCATCCCCCCCTCCTCCCCTTGATTGTATGAGGCGAGTGTATGAGGGGGTGTATTGGGAGTTAGTTGTGAGACATACATTAGTGTACATATTGCGACTTCCTCGAAAATCGCTCGCGGCAATACACTAGTGCCTATATTTAGTACCCCCTACATAGACTTTCTCATACACTCGCCTCATACATTTTGTTGTTTTAGGGGTGGAGAGAGACGGGTCCATCCACAACAGTCTGTGCATCCCCCCTCCTCTCCTCCCCCTAATTGTATGAGGAGAGTGTCTGGGGGGGGGGTGTATTGGGAGGAAGTCGCAAGACATACATTAGTGTACATCTCGTGATTTCCTCCAAAGTTTCTCTTGCCAATACACTAGTGTCTATATTTAGTACCCTCCCACGTACACTGTCTCATACACTCTCCTCAGGCACTTTCTTTTTTAGGGGGGAGGAGTAGCCGGGTCCGTCCACATCGTTTGGTCCATCCCCCCCTCCCTCCTCCCCCCGATTGTATGAGGCTAGTCTATGAGGTGGTATATTAGGAGTTACTCGTGAGAAATACATTGGTGTACGTCATGCGACTTCCTCAAAAATATCTTACAATAATACACAAGTGTCTTTGTTTAGTACTCCCCCACATACACTATCTCATACACTTGCCTCATACACTTTGTTGTTTTGGGGGAGGGAGGACGGGTCTGTCCACAAAACATAGTCCACCCCCCCTTCTCTCCTTGTTTGTATGAGGCGAGTGTATGAGGGGGTGTATTGGGAGTTAGTCGTGAGACAAACATTAGTGTACGTGCCGTGACTTCCTTGAAAATCTCTTGCGATAATACACTAGTGTCTATATTTAGTACCCCCCACATACACTGTCACATACACTCGCCTCATACACTTTGTTGTCATAGGGGAGGGGGGAGACAGGTGCGTCCACATCACTTGGTCCACCCCCCCTCCTCTCCCTGATTGTATGAGGTGAGTGTCTGAGGGAGAGTATTGGGAGGAAGTCGCGAGACATACCTTAGTGTACGTCTTGTGACTTCTCCAAGTTCCACAAACGGGAATTCAATTGCATGGCAATCGTGCCATCAAGGGGTTTTACAAACCCCCGGTGGCAGACTTTGGGACTGTTTGAGTACATGATTTGCGAGCGGTTTGTGTGAGGGGTCTGAAAATCCCCCACACAATAGAAGGGAACCTGCTGGGCCCCGCTACCGCGGGGCCCAACAGGAGGCCGGGCAAGCCAAAATAATAAAACCCACAACTCCGGGTGTAACTAGGGGATGGGTTTGTTCGAGGTTCCGCAATTCAATGACCTGGTTTGCGAGCGGTTTGAGTGGCGGATCCGACAATCCCCCATATGATAGAAGGGAACCTGCTGGGCCATGCTACCGCGGGGCTCAGCAGGAGCACGGGCAACCAAAAAATAAATTCCACAACCCTAGGTGAAATATGGGGATGAGTTTGTTTGAGGACCAGCTATTCAATTACATGGTGTGAGAATTCTTTGTGTGGGTGGTCCGAGAACCCCCCATACAATAGAAGGGAACCTGCTGGGTCCCGCTACCGCGGGGCCCAGCAGGAGTCCGGGTAAGTAAAGAAATTAAAATCCACAATACTGGGTGCAATGAGGGGATGGATTTTCACGTAGCAATGACTTGCCATGCAGAGAACCCTTTTCACCAGAGACGAAGACAACTGGAAAGCTATAGGTAAGTTAAGTTACTACCGATATGACAAGGCATGTAGTAAAGAAACAAAATAGGTCACATATGACTTCACCATGCGTTTCAACCATATTCGACAAAACATGCAAAACATTGTTGGTGCCAGGGATTGAACCAGTGTCAATGATGAAACGTCTTTGAATGTTCCTAGTGTGGCGACCTAGCATGTACACTGGGACACGAGTGTACATGTGGAGGGTGATTGGACATAAATGTGTTGATGGTGATGGTGATGGAAATGACGATGGTGATGGTAATGGCTATAGTGATTTCAATGGATCTGTTGATGGCAATGGCGCTGGTGATGGCAGTGATGGTGGTCATGATGGTGATGGTGATGGTGATGAAAATTGCAATCGCGCTGGCGATGGGGATGGTCACAGTGACAGTGATGTTGATAGTGACGGCAATGGAGACGACAATGGCGATGGCAATGGCGATGGTGATGGTGATGGTAATGGTGATGGTGATGTCGATGGTGATGGAATTTGCGATGGAGATGATGATGGTGTTGGGTATGGTGATGAAAACGGCGATGTTGTTGATGATGATGATGATGATGATGATGATGATGACGGTGGTGATGATGATGATGTTGATGTTGATGATGATGATGATGATGATGATTGTGGTGGTGGTGGTGGTGATGAGAACAACGAGGATGATGGCGATGGCGATGGCAATGATAGTGGTGAGGATGATGACTGTACTGACTGTGATGATGATGTTGTTGGTCATTATGATGGTGATGAAATTGAATGAAAGTATGGTGATGAAAATGGCGACGATCAGATGATAGATGCTGATGCCATGCTGATTGTGAAAGGTTTTCCCCTGCAGGGCTTGTAGGGGAAATTTGGTTGGCTCAACTGAAGTCTGTTGAAAGGATGTGCATAGCTTCTTGAAAATAGCTACTCTGCCAGTTCTCCTTGGCCATTGCAGGGCTTGCAAGGGCAGTTGAATCGGCCGCTTCACTCCAAGATGTCAGACCCCAAGCTCAACATTCAAAGGACAGGTGACGCCGCTCTATGAGCAGTGCAGGAGCTGATGTACAACATTTGAGGCAATTGGAAATGTGCAATTTTTTTTGCCAGGTGTTTTACGTGCACGTGAGATACCTGATTAGTGAAGGCAGTGCAACTCCATCTTTTTGTCTTGATGTCAAGCCCGAGAAAGCAAGAGCGAGCAACAAATAACAGAACAAAGCCTAAGAAAACGAGAGCAAGGCCCTCTTCGAAGGGATGGATCCAAAGACTGTATGGCTTCTTCATATCCGCCACTGACCTCTTTGACAAATTGGATCCTTCCAAGGCAAATATGACGATGCTCGACTAGCATGCCTTTTGACACGGGTCTGTTTTTTGCATAAAGTGGTCCAAGGGTTTTTGTTATGAACTATGTCTGATTCACCATGCATGTACGCATGAAATGTTAATAGGAATTTGCAAGTCCAGAAAAAAATGGAATCTGGATTTGCTCTCATTGCACATGGGCTCTCGTGACTACTTCTATTTAGGAGACTCTATTCCCACAGAAAAAATCAGTGGGTACTGTGATCCGGGTTTCTCTCCTATCTCTTTTCACATGGAATTTTCTTCCGTGCAAACTGAGCGAATATTTTGACATGTGTTTGGAGTATCTGGTCTCATTATGGGTCCCACTGGTTTCATTTAACTTTTGTTGGCTTTGATGAAAAGTGAAGGGTGGAAGGGGCTGTTGAAAAGAAGGGTGAGTTGGGTAGATCGGGGGGAGGGAAATTGAGTGGAACTTTCATTTTACATCAGAAGGTGTCACCTTACATAACCTTGCTTACAGAAACCTGATGAAATTACATGTTATGTCTCAGTTGTTTAGGGAGAAGAGAGGGCCCTTGGAGATGAGAGGTGGCGTGATGGTGAGGCTGACACCATGGACAGCAAAGCGTGAGCCCACAAACACATCGGCCTTGTTCAGCGGTACATTCTGTTCAAAGAAGCTGCGTGGCGCCAACGGATCGACGAGGTTCTTCACACGGAAGAACTGGCGAGTGTCCTTCTCCAGCACCAGTCCTGGCTCACGTGGCGTGTATGTGGCGTTGCCCGCATCCACAAAGTCTTGGAACGTGAACTTGCCGATGAGGATGTGTGCGTGCAACACCTGCAGCTGCTCGTCCGCTGTCAGCAACGACCACTTGTACCGGCTGAAGAAGAAGTTGGATGGCACCAGGATGGTCACCTGCCCGTGCACGTCCAAGTCCTCCGCTGCACATTGGGAAGGGCATGAAACGAAGTGGAAGAAATGGCATTAGCTCGTCATGCATTTCCAGGTGTGATGCGTCCAACGGTACCATCGAGTTGGAGGGCACTAAGCAGGAACGTTGTGAGAGTGGGAGGGCCTGGTTTGGGTGACCCATACTGAGCTTTGTTGCATCATTGTGACACCCAGAGCCATTGCAGCAAAGCTTCGCAGAGAAGCAGGTGCAAGCAACCTAAAAGTCATCAAAGTGAGGGAGCATCACCAATAACTCTTGCCCTACCAGAATGACAAGGGTCAAAGCCAGCAGGCTAGAAAACAACCAGCATCACAATCATCTGTGGTTATGTAGATTTGGATGACCTTGTGTTAGTAATGTTGTTTTGGTTTCCAACGTAGCAGACAAGGTGCCTTGTTTAGTTGTGTTGGATGCACAGTTTTCATTCCCATGTCTCTCACCCTCCTAGTCCCCAAGGGCTGCGCCATTTAGATGAGAGGCACAAGGTGATGCAGTGGAGGATGAAGGTCTTGGACATGCCGCAAGCATTTCGTTTTTTGTTCTATGGTTGGTGGTAGGACAGCTGGGCAGAGTCAACCCAAATTTCAATGCCACAAGCATTTTGCCTCTTACGCAAGACATGGCAACAGCAAGTCTGGACAATTGACAACTTGTCCAAGTGTGTAGTCAGCAACTCACCGCGGCTGAGGAAGATGGAGGCGAAGTTGGATAGGAAGGACACGTTTTTAGCGGCAGCCAACGCCTCCAGCAGCTGAGGGTGTGCAGGAGAATTTCCCTGCTTCTGGAGCAGGTGCCGACCAGCCACCTGCTGCAGCTGCCCACTGCCCACCGCAAGAGCTATCGCCAGCGCCATAGTCAGAAACAGAGCGCGCGAGTTGAGAAGGCTGCCGTGGAGAGCCATGGCTGGATGATGCCACTGAGGATGGGGCAAAGGCTGAGGGACAGAGTGCTTGTTGCAATGGCACTCTCAGCTAAGGTGAGCAGCTGCGTGATGCTCAGAATTCAATGGAGCTTGACTCTTCATATAGTGGGCAGGCTGCCCAGCCTGGGCAGCGCAGGCCAGACCAACTGCTTTGCTTGCTTCTAAGCTTGTCGGCGACGCACGTGGACACAGGGACTGCGACAAGAAGTCGTTGTCTGCTAGCCTCAGCTTCATCGCCGTTTTCTGCCACTGCCTATTTTCCCCTCAGCTCTTCACGTATGAAACCAACTCGTCTGCTGCAGACGTCATTCCCTCAAGCTCCTGTCCTGTCACGACTGCCCCTGTGGGCTTGCGGCCTTCAGACCCAGCGCATGGCACGTCGTGCGAGGGTGCCCACTCTGCATGGTGAAGGGGGAAGTGGTTGAACAACGGCATTGCGTCGCTGCGCATCGTCGTCCAGCGACTCTGGACGACCAGCACGATGGTAGAGAGGTGGTCTGCTCGCCTTGCTGACATTTCTGCTTGCCAGCACCGTCGTATTCTTCCGCGTCCTGCAGCCCATGTCGGCAGTCGTGTTTGGCCGGTGGCCAGAGCGAGTGCCTAATCGTGTGGATCGTCGTGGTGGCTTGGCGACTTCCGCGATGCGAAATCGTCGGTTGATGCACGCGCTGGCTTTGCTTCGCGAGGGCATGACAAGATCTGCGAGAGCGGTTGAGAAAAGCTTGCATGGCTCCGGACGTGGTCTTTCCCCTGGTGTAGGCGAGTGGAACTGCCGAGCGTCTTCGTTCCGTGCAGCATTCCTACCTGTCAGGCAGGAGTCCTGCCGCATACGACTCTCCAACGCACTTCGGAGCCCTGCCCAAAGCGAGCAAGAGAGCGGATGGTTGGTTGGTGCGCATAGCGATCCCAGTGTGCCGGTTGGTCTTCCCACGGAAGTTGATGACCAATTTCTTTTTTTGTAGATCAAGAACGACATTGGGGAGCAGTTTGCGGTGTCAACTAGAGGTTGGAGTGAAAAGTGTTTTCTTCCGACAGCCTGTTTGGTGTGGGACACCCACACAGGGTAAGGGGTTTTTTTACCGGGATGCCGGGGCGTTGAATTAGACGGGACGGGAACATGTCTTTTACGCCATCGAAACCCCCCTCAATCCAGATCCGACACGGAGAACCATTAAATGTGAGTGGCTGACGGAAAATGTGAAAACCGGTTTTCCTGCCCAGCTCGATTGCAGCAGGCTGACGATTCCAGCGACGACATGCCATGCCTGCTACTAGCAGGCATGGCATGGGTGCGCAGTCTACACTCCTGCCCGTGGGATGGCATCCAGCCACGATGTTTGGCGTGTCGGCATGATGTGGGATGGGAACTGCATAAAAATCCCTTTACCGTCCGCTCTCAGGTTCGAACGGACAATCCTTACGCGCGTCACCCTCGTCAATGACGAGGGTGACGCGTGACATGACGACTCGTCATGTCACGCACGCACCAATTGTCTGGAAGCCTCCCGAGTCCAGGACGATCCTGGACTGGGGAGGCCTGAGGTCCAGGCAGGTCCTCCCGTAGAGCTCACAAACTGACGTCAGAGATTGACGTCACCGTCAGCGGACTGTGCAAGCTCTCTGCGTCAGTAGTTAAGTGCAAGGTCTGCCGTCCTCGACGGACGGCAGACCTTGTGGCGGACGGTCCGCAACAAGCCAGCTGGCTGCAGCGAAGGCGGACAGAGCAGAGGGGAACTTTTTGTGGGCGGGGTTGGTGCCTGCTTGTCGTCGTCTCGCTCGGCAAAATCGACGTGCTTCCTTTTCGTTCCTTTCGTCTTCGTTCCCTCGAGGCCAGTTGCAGGGCGAGGTCGTGCGCTCGTAGGATCTGCGAATGTCGCTTGGTCCGTCCGCTGTTGAATCCTATTTTTCTGTCTTTGACGCGGCGCAAGCGACGGTTGCGCAACGCACGCACGCACGTTCTTTGACGGTTTCCGCCGCCCTTGCAGTGCACGACGAACCGAAAACAAACGCACGTCGAGCAGTTTCCGTTGCCTGCAGCTGCAGTGCAGGCACCACGGCACTGCATCGCCGCTTGTCCAGGTCAAGCGCACTGAGGCCCCTCAAAGTCAAGTGCTCGCTGCATATCCCAGCGAGATGTTCCCAGCATCCCAGCCTGGGATGCAGGCACGGCACCCCTCAGAGGAGGGAAGACTGTGGAAGCTTCATGCTGGTGCCACCAGCATGAAGCTTCCAGCCTGATGCATCGCGCAAGGAGAAACCGGCACACTGGAATGAGGGAAGGGCTAAAGGCAATACTTTGACCTCAGTCGTTAGCCACACAGGCTAGGAGGCGCGGCCGACGAAGGGTAGTCAAGAGCAGCATACATAAATCCCACCTTAGTGCCGTATCGAAAGGTAGCTTAAGCTCATCTCAGTGTAGTTCCAAGCATCACATCATTTCCTCTCAACTCTGTGTCCAAGAGCAACACCGCAGGCTTCAAAGACCTACATCCAGCCATGGCTTCTCGCTGCAGTCTCTTCAACTCCCGTGCTCTGACTCTAACTGTGGGGCTGGCACTTGCCCTGGCGGTGGGCAGTGGGCAGCTGCAGCAGGTGGCTGGCCGGCACCTGCTCCAGAAGCAGGGAAATTCTCCTGCACACCCTCAGCTGCTGGAGGCGTTGGCTGCCGCTAAGAACGTGTCCTTCCTATCCAACTTCGCCTCCATCTTCCTCAGCCGAGGTGAGTTGCTGGAACAACTTGGTTACTTTGTGACTTATTCAACTAAGCTATTACCCTGCCTTGCACCAAGTGGAAACACGTGCTTGTGGCAGGTTTGAAGTACTTGTTCCCCCACATTGTTCTGCGCACCTTTGGTAGACCACCCACCTTGTCTTAGAGGCTATGCCCTCAATGGACGAGTGGCATGTGACGACAGATGAGAGGTCCCGTCTCCGTTACTTCATAACAATTTCGGCTAGCTTCTTTCGGAAGTCAGGAGGGTTCTCTGTCAATGCGAAGGAACATGTGTTCCACCTCTGGGTTGGGTGGACTTCCGGTGATACTCCTCATGGAACAAAACTGGCAGCAGCTGACTTCATTGCTCTATGGTTTGAGATATAAAGCTGATTAGTACACACCCTGCTGCACATTGCTTCATTGCAAACGAGAGATATGTTACGTCAAGGTCTTTGACTTTTGGAGCTCATCTGACATTTTCCCCTACCAGCATAGCAGACCAGATTATGCATCTCAAGATGATAATAGTACATTCAGCACCCTAATTTTCTTTTACCTACATGCCTCGCAGGCTAAGAACAGTTGGTTTCATATTGACCCCGGCAGGCTAATGACAGTTTGTTTCATGTTTTTTCCATATGCAGCGGAGGACTTGGACGTGCACGGGCAGGTGACAATCCTGGTTCCATCCAACTTCTTCTTCAGCCGATACAAGTGGGCGTCCCTCACGGTGGACGAGCAGCTGCAGGTGTTGCATGCGCACATCCTCATCGGTAAGTACACGTTCCAAGACTTTGTGGAGGCGGGCAACGCCACGTACACGCCACATGAACCAGGACTGGTGCTGGAGAAGGACACTCGCCAGTACTTCCGCGTGAAGAACCTCGTTGATCCGCTGGCGCCACGCAGCTTCTTTGAACAGAATGTGCCGCTGAACAAGGCTGATGTGTTTGTGGGCTCACGCTTTGCTGTGCATGGCGTCAGCCTCACCATCACACCACCTCTCATCTCCAAGGGCCCCCTCTTCTCCCTCAACAACTGAGGCTAGGTGATAAATACGGGGATAACTGCAGGTGTAAGTTATTCTAGCCAGATGAATCACAAAAATATGCAGACCACATTACTTTCTCCCCATGTCCCTCCTTCCCCCCCTCTCTCCCTCCATCCCCTCCCCTCACCTCGCTCCTTGCCTTCCACCCCCTGTATTCCTCCCTCCCATCGCCCCTCAAACCTTCCCCTCTCCTTCCCTCCCTACCACCCTCCCTCCTGCCCTCCCTCCCTCAAACCTCCCTCCCTCCCTCCCTTTTCTCCCCCCCCCTCTCTCTCTCTCTCTCTCTCTATCTCTCTCTCTCTCTCTCAATCTCTCCATTGCTCTTTCTCCCTCTCTCTCCCCCTCCTCATCCCTCGCCTTTTCTCTCTCTCCCTCTTTCTCCTTCTCTTTCTGTCTCTCCTTCTGTCCGTCTTCCTCTCCACTCTCAACCCCCTTCCCCCAAATCACTTATCCACCATGTCCCATCAACAGGTCTTCCCTCCGGCCCTTGTCACATCGCATATCCATTCCGCCTTCCCCCAAGACAGCACTCCCCTTCCATCCCCCCTCCCTCCCTCAGAGACAGACACAGAGAGAGAGAGAGAATGAGAGAGAGGGAGAGAGAGAGAGAGAGAGAGAGAGAGAGAGAGG
>SZWC01001495.1:271364-282537 GCA_023375785.1 Penium margaritaceum
AACAAGTACAGTTTACTCCCACTGTGCCACACGTGTTCCCGTGCTCCCCCAAGACGACCCTACGCTTCCGCAACCCCGGGAAGGTGTGCACCGGCCTCCCTTTGGTCGCCGTTGCCGCCGGTTGGTGCCTACACCATCCGGTTGAGGCTAGCACACCACGCCCGGTTTACAACCACCACCACCACCACCACCACCACCACCACCACCACCACCACCACCACCAAAAGTCTATCCCAAGGGTTTAGAATTTTTGTTGGCAATGTATTACCAATGTTTATCGTATTTTAAAAACCGTTAGAAAGAGAAAGAGGCTTCATTCAAGGTCATTTCCAGGTTATAGATTGTAGTTTGCAGCCCACAAACAAAGGTGGCAAGGATGCGTGTAATGTATTCTTGTGTATTTATGTGTTTGTACATCTCTCTTCCATTTTGGGAAACAAGAAATGTCACAATACTTCTGCTCTTGATGTAGCTATTTCCTTCCTCATATTTCTGAGAGTGAGGTCACATAATCTATCCACAAATGAAGAAAATGCAAGGGCAGCAGATTCACCGGAGTAACCTGGCCAACAAAACCCAGACCTCAACCAAGACTCTATACGTATTCTGTATTGTACAATATTTTTTTTCATAAAACGGACCTCAAGAGGTACCACTCTGAAGAAGCATATGTAAATCCTCGATCATTCTCCACAAAACCCTGTAGAAAAATGTGTACGTACAAGTGTGCGCACTGGCTGTGATAATGTGTGGTACGGGATCACCCATATTCCCCTCTTTCTTCTCCTTGAACTACTAGGCATGTGAACATCCTTGCTAGGGATGTCCGCATGTTATTTTGCATTTGCTCATCACTTTGTGTGCACACGATGCAGCTTTGTACATCAATTTCTTGGATTTATTTCACACGAAGGCTGCTCCTGCGACTTGCATTCCCAGCACGAGTTCATGAGGAACGCATGCTGAGAATGCAAGTCGCAGGAGCAGCCTACGTGTTCTTACTGAAATTATTCATGAACTTCGTGTCCTTAGCCTTTTCTTCAGTGTAGGGATAGGCCTTTGCAAGTGTGCCTATTCCGACATGCATCATACGAACGCACAGTAAGGGAGGCCATTGCATCAGTTTAGCTCCTTGGCACTGCTATTCTCCGTTATGAAGAAGCAAAAACATGGTATCACATCCATAATGCACGAGTTGGAAAGAAATGCAGAGGGATGTACACTATAGGATGTGTAGACGAGCTGTTGGAGGCAGATCCAAGAATTTGAGGGAGGGAGGAATAGAGGGATGAGATTGGGGGGAGGGGGGGGAGTGGGGGGAGTTGAGGAGGGGAAGGGGGGGGGATAGGGGAGGTGAGGAGGGGAGGAAAGGGGGACGGGGGGGCAGAGAATAAAGTAACCTGTTTTGATGGATAGCTTGAGGACTGAAGGAAGAGAGGAGAAAGAAGAATACGACACAAGGAGGAGGCAANATGTGTAGACGAGCTGTTGGAGGCAGATCCAAGAATTTGAGGGAGGGAGGAATAGAGGGATGAGATTGGGGGGAGGGGGGGGAGTGGGGGGAGTTGAGGAGGGGAAGGGGGGGGGATAGGGGAGGTGAGGAGGGGAGGAAAGGGGGACGGGGGGGCAGAGAATAAAGTAACCTGTTTTGATGGATAGCTTGAGGACTGAAGGAAGAGAGGAGAAAGAAGAATACGACACAAGGAGGAGGCAAGGCCAAGGGAGAAAAGGATGCAAGGGATGCGGGAGTGGGAGGGTAGAAGGGGATGATTATAGAGGGCAGGGAGAGAAGAAGCTTGGATGGGTCTATAGGAAGTAAAAGAGGAGGGAAATGGCGAGGTGAGGCCGAGAAGCCCGTGGGGCTGGGAGAGGAAGAGACATACTTAGGCATGTTCGAAGGGATGAAAAGATTGCAAACAGACGGAAGGAGGGTGATTCGAGGGGAAAATGGATTAAAGATAGTGGGTGAGAGGTTAAGGGAGGGAGGCAGGAGGTAGGGAGAGGGGTTGAGGGAAGGAGAAGTGTGCAAAACATTCTTTCACAATAGAGTCCACTTCACATCACGATGATTCCATAAAACAAAGAAAAGCTGCACCTAGTGTCTCCCTCATCCTTTTTCATCACATAGCCTCACTTGTGAAGGAATAAAATGGGGCCCTTAAGAGACGGTGTGATGGTGAGGCTGACGCCATGCACAAAGTGTGTAAAGTGTGTGCCCACATTTTTGTTCAAAGGAGCTGTGTGGTGCCAACGGAAGTACTGGCATGTGTCCGTCTCCAGCACCAGTCCTGGCTTACATGGCGTGTACGTGGCATTGCCCGCCTCTACGAAGTCTTCGAGTGTGCACTTGTTGATGAGAATATGGGCGTGGAACACCTGCAGTTGTTCATCTGTTGTCAGCGACGCCCAATTGTAGCGGCTGCAGAAGAATCTGGACGACACCAGGGTGGTCACCTACCCGTGAACGACCTCTGAGGCCCTCAAAGGAAAACGGTTTCCTAGGATGCAGGCACGCATGAGTGCATCCCAGCAAGTTGCCTTCTTCCTGTGAATCATAGGAAGAAGAGCATGAAAACTTCATGTTAGTGCTTCAGTGGGAGAAACTGGCACATTGGAAGAAGGAAGTATGTGAAGGAGAGAGGCAATCCATTGGCATAAGTCATGTGCCACAAACTCGGCCGAAAAAGAAGGGCAGTAAACAAGAGCAGCATAGATTAATTGCATCTCAGCATGATTTTGAGTGTCATTCTAGGAGAACTCAAGTGCAGTGCAAAGAAACACCATACTTGCTCTCAAGTCTGTGTCTGTGAGCAATACCACAGGCTTTCAAGACCTACAATGAGCCATGGCTCCTCGCTGCACAATGAGGCTGCAAATATCACGTTCTGTTTCTAACTGTGGCGCTGGTGCTTGCCCTGGCGGTGGGCAGTGGTCAGTCTCAGCAGGTGGCTGGTCAGCACCTGCTGCAGCAGCGTGGAAATTCTCCTGCACACCCTCAGCTGGTGGAGGTGTTGAATGCCTCTAAGAACTTTTCATTCCTATCCAACTTCACCTACATATTACTCAGCCGAGGTGAGGTGCTGAAACAACTTTGGTACTTGTCACTTGTTCAAGTCCGCACTTTCCCTGCCTTGCTTGAAGTGAAACAAGTGTTTGAGGCAGTCTTGGAGTACTTGTTCCTCCACATTGTCATGCACACATTAGTGATGGATATGAGAGTGACAGGAAGTGACAAAAATAGGTTGCTCGATAAAAATCATCTGGCATGAAAGTTGCGTAGAGATTGTTTCACAGGTTCTAACGCACTTTACGGAACTCAATTCGGAGTCCGTTTGAGTGAGATATGGATTTTCAAAAGTTTGGAGATCATGGGTCGGGTTCAAGTGACGACCTGAGCACTTTGAGCTCAAAAGGCGGCAGGATTATTGGCCAGGACGGCTGAGAGCGCCCTTCAAGGAGAAAAGACGGCTGGAGGAAGTCCAAGAGACTTCAAAGAAGGACCACTCCATGATTATTTGCCGTGCAGGTCGTGGGAGACATAATTCTCATGCATGACAGGGTGACTGCCGCTCATCGCGCTAGGCTAGGAGTGTGCTAGAGGGTGACCTTTGACAGAGTGGATCTCAGTGCTCCCTTAGCCAAATAAGGCATATAAGGGATTGTTAGAAAGCTGTGATGATGTAATTTCTCACTCAAGAGTCGATTCAGACATTCGCGTTCTCTGCAAACCTACATTTGCTTCCGTAATTTCTGTCTGTGCAACCTGCAACACCCTCTCACAAACAGTTGGTCCTGCCTAGGCGGCTCTTAGTGAGCCTGATCACCTCCCTGAGGGCTGTCCCAGTTTCCATCAATTAGGTGGACCACCTTTCTCTTTTAGCGGCTATGGCCTTGGTGGGCGCGTGGCATATGATGGTGGATAAAAGGTCTTGCTTCCAGCACTTCAAGAAAAAGGCATTTCATTCTTGTGGAAGTAAGGAGGGTCGTCCTTCAAGGTCATGGAACAGGTGTTCCGCTGTAGGGTGGGCTGCTGATCCTCCTCATGGTACAAAAGTGGCGGCAGCTGATGTCATTACTCCACAGTTTGGAGAATCAAGCTGATTGGTAAGCATCCAGCTGCACATGGCTTAATTGCACACAAGAGCTCTGGGTGCTGGCACGACCAAGAGTGTGTGGTTACTGTGTCTGCTGCGTGAGCTACGTCAGTCCATGCCTCCTGTTGTGCTTCGGTGTGACAATGAGAGCGCGAAAGCCATTGTGGAGAACTCTGGTGTGCTCCATGCACGCACAAAGCACATCAATGTTGAATACCACTACATCCGAGATCTGGCGGATTGAGGTGAGATTCAGGTCATGTGGGCCACCACCAAATCACAGCGTGCTGATTTTCTAACAAAGGCCATCAGTCGGACAAAGTTCATTGCCGCTACACGTTTTGTGGGATTGCACCCTGCATGTAATATGGACTGACCTCTGCCACCCATTGTCATGTCTCATTGTTACCTTGTGCCGTTGCTCGCATCAGTAATGTTACGTCCGGGGAATTTTTCGCCATGTGGTCATGGGGGAGTGATCTCGTGTACACAGCTAACTGTGATCTCTTGGCTCATGCCCATTGCCGTGCAGACTCCTTATGTGGCGGAGGGTGCAGAAGACTGGGGGAGCGAACGCAAGTTTAGGCATTGCCGAGCAGCTGCAATCAGCCACCAGTAACACTTCCGCTGCTCCACACGTGCTCGCTTCCCTCCAGGAAGCAGCACCCCAGACCCGAAAGGTAGTTTAATGACGTGGTTCTTACTTGCCTCAAAACAGCCTAATTTTGTCCCTTGTTCATGCTTGAACTGCCATGTTTGGGTGACCTAGTTTAGTCCTATGCATGGACTTGGGTTATTTTGGACAGCCAGAGTTTAGGACTGAACTCAATTTCGGTTTTTTGGGTATGTGTGCAGTTGTGAGATACAAGAGGCATTGTGCCCTCAATTTTGGGTGAGCACCGGCGTGCTCCACTCACCGGCCGACGGGTGGGCTTGGATAGCGAGCTCTACCCTGTAGCACTCTCTCCTTGCTGTTCCTCCATTCACGTTCTGCACACACCTCAGGTTACTCATACCACATGGTGGCTCGCTAACAGTTTTGTCAAGAAAATACCACATTCACATTCTTGTTGAGTTGGATTTGGCACAAAAACCCTTGAGATGGTTGTTTCAAGGGAATGTCTCTCATCAATTTCTTTTTACTTAATCAACTTCAAGAAAGAGACATAGTCATCATTTGAGGTCATTTCCAGGTTCTTAGATGTAGTTTACAGTCCAAAAATGGCAAGAATGGCAAGAATTTATGCTGTGTATTCTTGTATATTTCTGTGTTTTTCAGTCTCTCTTCTCTTTTGGGAAACCAGAGATTCCACAATACGTCTGCTACTGATATTGCTGGTTTCCTCCCCCTATGTCTTAAAGTAAGGTTGCATAATCAATCCACAAGTGAGGAAAAGGCAAGGACAACATATTCACCGGAGTAACCTGGAAACCTAAACTCAGACCTCGACCAAGACTCTAAAGTTACTCTGTATTGTACACTCTTACCCTAACAAAACAAACCTCAAGAGGCACCACAATGAAAATTCATACTTAAATCCTCAATCATTCTCCACCAAACTCTGTAGAACAATGTGTGCACACAAGTGTGTGCACTGGATGTGATAACGTGTAGTACGACATCACCCATGTTCCCCTCTTTCTTGTCCTTAATGATATGTAAACATCCCTGCTAGGGATGTCTCCATTTTTTTCGCATGTGCTCATTGCTAAGATGCAAATGTGCATCTCAAGTTTTCCGATTGATTGCACAAGATTCCATGAGAAAGCATGCTGGGAATGCAAGTCACAAGAGCAATGTAGTTGTTCTCACCGACGATATTTGTGAAGCTATTGTCCTTAGCCTGTTCTTCAGTGGAGGGAAAGGCCTTCGCCAGTGTGCTCATTTTGACGTGCATCAAATAAAGGAAGAGTAAGGGAGGCCATTGCACCAGTTTAGCTCCTCTTGGCACTGCTATGCTCATTCATGCAGAAGAAAAAAATGGTCCCACGTCCATAATACACAAGTTGTAGAGAAATGCAGAGGGATGCATCTTATAGGATGTGTAGACGGGCTGTTGGAGGCAGGTCTAAAACTTCGAGGGAGGGATGAATAGAGGTCGGGATAGGATTGGGAGGGTGGGTGAGTGGGGGAGTTGAGGAGGGGAAGGGGGGTGGGATAGAGGCGGTGAGGAGGGGAGGCAGGGGGAGGGGAAGAGAATAGAGCGACCTGGTTTGATGGATAGCTTGGGGACTGAAGGAAGAGAGGAGAAAGAAGATTAGGAGACAAGGAGGAGGCAAGGTCAGTGACGATTTGACCGGGCGAGTCTTTGGACTGAGCAAAGATGGTGAAGATGATGACAGCGGCAGATAGAACATGAACTGGACGCAGGGGGAAAACTACATGCAAGGTGGACGGTTCGATGTGGGTGCAGGTCTCCGCGAGATTGGCGATTCGACTGGGCGGATCCTTGTGCCGAGAAAAGATGACGAGGAAGATGATAGCGATTTGATTGATGATGAAGTGGGCGCAGGGGCGAAACACATGCGCTGCAGAGTGATGATGATTAATTATGAAGATAATGAGGAGGAAGGCGATGAAGCAGATGACGATAGTGAGGCAGAGAACAGATGATGAGGAGGATGGCTGATGCGGAAGAGGAAGAGCTGATTAAGAGGCTTTTGAGGGCGCGACGGATGGAGAGGTGGAGAGAGGTGAAATAACAATGATGATGCAGGGAGATCCTTTGTTGTCAGGAGAGTGACGGCTTGTTCCCCAGTTTGCTCGAGACCGACGAGCCGGAAGACTGGTGGTCTTCAATATCCTGAAGTCGAGAGGAGCCAAGCCACGGATGCAATCCGAGAGAAGCAGAGACGTTTGCTGATGTCAGGAGACTGACGGCTTGTTCCCCAGTTGGCTCAACACCGATGAGCAGGAAGACTGGTGGTGTCTGATATCCTGGCTCCAAGCAACGTTTTGATGCTACTGAGGACAAGACGAATAGGCGATGTGAGACACTGGCTCAAGGATATGACGCAAAGAACAGCTAAGGGAGGTATAAATGACAAAGGAATGGAGAAGGAGACAGCTGCAGAGGATGGCAACAATGGTGATAAGGTAGAGGACTCAGATGGAGATGGATGTTGAGGCTGAGGATGCAGAAGGCGTTGTGAGAGGCGGAGGCACCGACAAGCAGGTAACCATGCCACGTGGTCACAAGAGTCATCAGAAGCAGTGCAGGAGGAGCTGGAGTGCGGATGCTGCTGAGGTAGGAGTGCACAAGGCGCGAAGAACAATGCAGCGAGGCAGCAGTAGGAGGTGCAAGTGGTAGGAAGCTTCAACAAAGATGGTGGCTTGAGCGCTGCCTTCAGCTGTTGGTGGTGGAGAACTGCCGGACTTTGCCTCGGGCATGTGAGTCAATGCAGGGCTTGGTCATGACGATGAGGACCGCCACGGCTTTGAGAAGTGAACAAGATGATGTAGCTGATGTCAGCTACATCATCCGCCATCTACTTCTCCTTCACTCGAGCGGAGGAGAAGAAGCTGGCGGCGAGAATGACAGATGATGATGGAGGAAATTCTGCTGGCAGAGAGTGACAAGGAGGAAAGTGATGCGATGATAGGATCAAACGAGCACTAGGCAGTGTTTTCTGAAGCACTGATATCATGTCTGAAGAATGAAATGCATGGAGCAAGAGATGAAACAAGCAGAAAAAAATTGTGCATTCTTCCCTGAATTGGAAAAATTATGACTAATGCAGAAAGACGTCCGGTAGTGCAAGGAGTTTGAAGGAATTTACAATAAGAACATTGGAATAGAATGGGTAGAGTGGGGAGGTAGACAGGAGTATGCTGAGAGATTGCGTAAGGTGAGAGCTTCGGTATAGATGTGTTGAGAGAGACTGAGCAGAGGAGCTAGAGCGACAGAGCGAGGAGATGCAAAGGTGAGAGATGACATTGGATGGCAAAGGAGGAATGAGCGGTGGGCGAGCAGGGCAAGGACACGCCGGCGAGGCCGCGAAACCAAAGGCGAACACGACGGATAGAACTGTTCCAGGATAAAACGCGGAGGGAATGAACATCCTCAATATATGCAGCAGAACAGGACAAAATGACTGGCAACGGCTTTTTGTGCGCTCGCTGGACGTGCTTGTGATGTTGTTGCTTATGAGGGGACAATTCGGTAGGATGTTTGTTTGTGGGTTGAACCACAACAGCTAGTAATAGCTGTGACCAAGGTGGCTCATGCTGAAGCTCAACCATTATTGAGAGCACTCGGAATATCCAAGTGATGACTTTGTAGTCATTTCCTGTTATTCTGACAGCAATGATGTTAGGCACAAGTACAAAGCACAAGTATCAAGCACAAGTATTTGGCACAAGTATCAGGTGCAAGTATTAGGTACAAGTATCAGGCACAAGTACCAAGCACAAGTTCCAGCCACAAGTATGTGGCGCAAGTATCGGGAATGAGTATCAAGCACAAGTATCAGACACAAGTATCAGGAACGACAATGAGGCACATGCATGAGGCCCATGTATCAGGCACAAGCATCAGGCACAAGAATCAGGCACAAGCATCAGGCACAAGAATAAGGCACAAGAATCAGACAAAAAAGCATCAGCATTAGCATCAGGCACAAGTATCAGGCACAAGCATCAGGCACAAGCATCAGGCACAAGAATCAGGCACACGCATCAGGCACAAGCATCAGGCACAAGAATCAGGGACAAGCATCAGGGACAAGCATCAGGTGTAAGCATCAGGCACAAGCATCAGGCACAAGCATCAGGCACAATCATCAGGCACACGCATCAGGAAAACGCATCAGGCACACGCATTAGGCACAAGCATCAGGCACAAGCATCAGGCATAATCATGAGGCACGAGCATCAGGCACAAGCATCAGGCAAAAGCATCAGGCACAAGTATCAGGCACAAGCATCAGGCACAAGCATCAGGCAAAAGAGTCAGGCACAAGCATTAGGCACAAGCATCAGGCACAAGAATCAGGCACAAGAATCAGGCACAAGCATCAGGTACAAGCATAAGGCACAAGCATCAGGCACAAGCATAAGGCACAAGAATCAGGCACAAGCATCAGCCACAAGCATAAGGCACGAGCATCAGGCAAAAGCATCAGGCACGAGCAGCGGGCACAATGTCAGGCACGAGCATCCGGCACAAGAATCAGGCACAAGCATCAGGCACAAGCATCAGGAACAAGCATCAGGCACAAGCATCAAGCACAAGCATCAGGCACAAGCATCAGGCACAAGAACCAGGCACAAGCACCAGGCACAAGCATCAGGCACAAGCAACACGGACAAGCATGAGGCACAAGCATGAGGCACAAGCATGACGCACTAGCATCATGCACAAGCATCAGGAACACACATCAGGCACACGCATAAGGCACACATATCAGGCACAAGCATCAGGCACATGCATCAGGCACAAACATCAGGCACAAGCATCAGGCACAAGCATCAGGCACAAGCATCAGGCACAAGCATCAGGCACAAGCATCAGGCACAAGCATCAGGCACAAGCATCAGGCACAAGCATCAGGCAGACGCATCAGGCACGAGCAGCGGGCACAATGTCAGGCACGAGCATCCGGCACAAGCATCAGGCGCAAGCATCAGGCACAAGCATTAGGCAGAATCATCAGGCACAAGCATCAGGCACAAGCATCAGACACAAGCATCAGGCACAAGAATCAGGCACAAGCATCAGGCAGACGCATCAGGCACGAGCATCACGCACAAGCACCAGGTACAATCATCAGGCACAAGCACCAGGCACAATCATCAGGCACAAGCATCAGGCACAAACATCAGGCAAAAGCATCAGGCACAAGCTTCAGGCACATTCATCAGCCACAAGCATCAGGAAAAAGCATTAGGCACAAGCATCAGGCACAGGAATCAGGCACAAGCATCAGGCACAAGCATCAAGCACAAGCTCCAGGCACAAGCATAAAGAACAAGCATCAGGAAAGAGCATTAGGCACAAGCATCAGGCACAAGCAATAGGCACAAGCATCAGGAACAAGAAAAAGGCACAAGAATCAGGCAGAAGCATCAGACACAAGCATCATGTACAAACATCAGGCACAAGGATCAGGAACAAGCATCAGGCACAAACATCAGTCATAAGCATCAGGCACAAGGATCAGGCACAAGCATCAGGCACAAGCATCAGGCACAAGCATCAGGCACAAGCATCAGGCACAAGCATCAGGCAAAAGCATCAGGCACAAGCATCAGGAACAAGCATCAGGCACAAGCATCAGGCACGAGAATCAGGCAAAAAAATCAGACAAAAGCATAAGACACAAGCATCAGGCACAAGCATGAGGCAGAAGCATCAGGCACGGGCATTAGGAAAAAGCATCAGGCACAAGCATCAAGCACAAGCATCAGGCACAAGCATCAATCACAAGCATGAGGCACAAGCATCAAGCAGAAGCATCGGGCACAAGCGCCAGGCACAAGCATCAGGCACAAGCATCAGGCACAAGCAGTAGGCACAAGCATCAGGCACATGCATCAGGCACAAGCATCACATCCAAGAATCAGGCACAAGAACTAGGCACAAGCATCAGGCACAAGCATCAGGCAAAAGCATCACGCACAAGCACCAGGCACAAGCATCAGGCACAAGCACAAGGCACATGCATCAGGCACAAGCATCAGGCACAAGCATCAGGCACAAGAATCAGGCACAAGAATCAGGCACAAGCATCAGGCACAAGCATCAGGCAAAATCATCAGCCACAAGTATCAGGCACAAGCATCAGGCACAAGCATCAGGCACAAGCATGAGGCACAAGCATCAGGCAAGAGCATCACGTACAAGCACCAGGCACAAGCATCAGGCACAAGCATCAGGCACAAGCATCAGGCACAAGCATCATGCACAAGCTTCAGACACAAGCATCAGGCACAAGAATCAGGCACCTGCATCAGGCACAAGCATCAGGCAAGAGCATCACGCACAAGCACCAGGCACAAGCATCAGGCACAATCATCAGGCACAAGCACCAGGCAAAAGCATCAAGCACAAGCATCAGGCACAAGCATCAGGCACAAG